>JAXBDA010000219.1:0-103846 GCA_036023075.1 Gaultheria prostrata | reverse complement strand
TAATTAATAGGGTAGCATTTTGTATCTACACACAAAAAAAAATTACACCAATTATTTGCCTCTTTTGGGGAAGCGTACATTTGGCACGCAAAAAATGATGCATTTATGAGAATTATTTTCGAAAAAAATTTACACCAATTTTTCTACTCAACAAGATCTTTAAATCGGTGTAAAATTTTTTGAAAAAAAATGAATGCTAATACATTATGTTTTGCATGCAAAATGTACGCTTTCCCAAAAGGGGCTAATTTATACCAATTTTTTGCGTGAAAAAAATTTACACAAAAAATATGACCCCACCCTCTCAGATTCCTAGAGTCGCCACTGAACGCAATGCTATAGCCAGCTTAATAGAGTATCGAATAGTAGTATTACAAATGCTTAAATGCACCACTTCAATAAGAGTAACACTAAGCGAATTGTCGCCTCGAAATTTGTTTCGATCTAAGGTTACCTAGTGAACGCATTGCAGAGGTTGGAACGTAAAGGGCAAAGGGAGGAAGGAGGTGGCAGTGACACGAGGGCATAGACGTGGGAGCTTGGGAGGAGACGATGGGTTTTATTATGACAGAGAGGTGCTATTAGTCCACCAGCTACAGCTAGGGGTGGGTGTCGGGTTATTTTGTGTCATTTTCGTGTTATGTATCAGAATCTTATTTATAAATTCCTATGACATTTTTCAACTTATCAGATTTTTGTGTCATGTTTCGGGTCGTGTTGGATTCGTGTTGTCTTGTCACGTCAAAAAATTCTACTTTTAGTTAAAATTTTATTTTTTTTACTTAACAGTTCATCAAACTAATGTCTAATGTATAAAATTACTCATAAAAATATTTATTTTTAGCTCAACTACATAGATTTATTTTATTTTTCGTGTCGGGCATACCCACCCCTAGCTACAACCACATACAACCGGAACCAAATTCCCCGTTCCAAAACCTTGTTCTTCTGTTGCAGGGGTTTTGGGTCATTGGATCACACACTAATTTTTGAAACACATAAATAAAATTCATCATCCAACGGCCCAAACCCCCCTGCAACAGAGGAACATGGGGTTTTGGAACAAGCGATCTGACACCCATACAACCTGCCACACCCGCTTGGGACGGGTGGGCCCTGCTACTTAACTCTCAAAAAAAATTTAAAACCCAAAACTCACATCCCTCCTCCTCCTCTCCCCTCAACCACCCACCTCCACTGCAGACTCTTCTCAACCCAATCCCCACCGTCCAGAATACACGTTCTCACACCTCGTCTACATGATATGGGGCGCAGACACCGGCCTCGGCAAAACCCTAGTCTCCGCTAGGGATGAGCATGGAGGCAGGTTGGGCAGGATAGTACTATCTCCACCCCCAATCTCCAAACCCTTTCCCCCACCTCCATCCCCACCCCGATCCCCAACGAGGCTTCGTTTTCATCCTGCATACCCACTCCAAATGGGGAACGAGGATCCCCACAGGAATTCGGGATCCAATCATTTAAAAAAAATAGATTACTAGTTTTTTTTAACAACAAAAAGGATTTTATGGAGCAAGATTTTCCTTCCAAGACTGTCAGATAGTGTCCTGAGCGCTCAAGGCCATGAGGGTTGAGTGCTCAAGCTCAGTCAAGCTGTGAAATTTTAAAGATGATTTTCTGATTTTTTGACCTTGTAGGCTTACAACAGCAAGTATAAAGAACTAGTGTGTGTTAGAAATATTTTATTTTGATTACATTTCGACAAAATTGATTTTTGAAAACAGTGTTCAAATATTCCCACGGCTTGAAATCATCTGCCCTTAACATTTTCTAAACTATCTCAGGATAGACAAATGGTAGTTGTGTGTATAAAGGAAAATTCCCTCGACTCATATCTAATTTGTATTGCCCAATGAATAATCATTATTTATATTAATGTTTGGCCCAAACTTGATTAGTGCAATTAGTATGTACTATGCTTACTTTTGGAAAAGCAGTATCCATTTTAAATATATAAATTTGGCTCAGATTTCTTTTGAATCTCATATTTATATTATTTTCATTGGTCCAAACTCAATTGGCAAAATCCCCATCTTAATATGGCATTGAGTTTATCCCTTCAATTTCTACCTACTGGACCCAATGCAGTAATATCAAGAGTCAAGACCACGTGGTCTATTTTGAAATTCCCGCAAACTATGGCAGTCAGCCTAGTGTTCAATCCTTGTGATTTATTTCTTATTGTCATTGTTGACTTCTTTAATTAAGGAATATGTATGTTGCAGATCAATTAAATTGGATGATCTTTTCGGCTGTACTTGATTTACGAATATCAAATATTACAGAAGGAAGATTTTGGCTCAACGGCTATGCTCCAACGTTCAAATGAGCTTCGGCTATAAGAAGAGCATTTTTTATTTTTATTTTTGGCACATCGGAAAGCAAAGTACAAAATACAACATACAACCAAAATCGAAAAACAACAACGAAATGACCGGGTTCCAGCGAAGAGAGATCTGCATCCAACTCCACCGTGGGCGGGGTCTTACCTGTTGCCGTCGCCGCACGTCGCTTCGTTGCTGCCAAGCACCGTCTGTCACCGCCTTCACCGGAAGCCAATGGAAGACGGGCCTCGATAGTGGTGATGGGTATCGCAAAAATGAAAGGGGAGAATGGATCTCAACCCATAAACACACGAAATGGAGAGAGGAGATGAGAGAGGTTAGGGATGATTGAGAGGTAGGGAGGAAGGAATGGAGGGAGAAGGGGGAAAGAAGAGGAGGGGGCGGCGGAGGGGAAAGGGGAAAAGGGAAAAGGGAAAAGAAAACCCTAAAGTCTCCTCACTCTCTCTCTCTAGAACTCTCTGCTACATTTCCAAGGTATAAGAAGAGCTTTTGAAGGTGAAGAAATATACCAAGCTACGCCAGAGCAACATAAAATACATAGAGCAATTTGCATCCTCTCCCACACATCATTTTCATACTATTACTTTGAGAGCTTTGAGAGCAAAATTTGTGTATCCACTCTCTCAGAGAGTTTTCATTTCACAAATTCTTTCCACCGGTTGTTTTGAGAATTTTATAATTCTCAGTGAGTTTGTACAAAACAGGGTTTTGTTCTGTGAGTGATTTTTTAGAGTTTGGGGATAAACTCTAGCGGTTCGGCTAACTCCTCGGGGAAGTTAGTGTTGCGGTTGTAAGGTTTAATCGGCACCTGAAGCTGGTTGTTTGATTAGTAAAACAGGGACTCCTTAGGCCAGTGGATTAGGCTGAGCAGTGGACAAAGCTCAGACTGAACCACTATATATCTCTGTGTCATATCTCTCTCCTTAACTCCTTTATTTTTCGTTGTAGAAATTATTTATTAATTCGCTTTGTCTATTAAATTTTCTCATTCACTTAATAATATTGTATTTCGGCATTATTGTTAGCAACACTATTCACCCCCCTCTAGGTTGCCTTTTGGGTAACAGTGTGAACCTACTAGTCTCCCTCAGAGGGACCAAAACACTTGTTTACACATGCTTTCTACCTTTTTGGCTTGGAAATAGCTTTAAAATGGGATTTTTTTTAGTGGGTAATGGATGATCAAGGTTGATTTCTGAGTTGTTTATGATGTGTGGGTGGATTTAAGATGGGTTTGATTGTTATAGGCGCTATAAACTCTGATTTTCTTAAGAACCCATGTAGTTAGGCCTTAAAAATGGGATTTTGAAGTGTTTGGGTGCTTGAAATGGGATGATCAGTGAAGGACCAAAACTAATTGAGGTTAGTATGTGGATTTGAAGATAGTTACTAGACAGTATGCTTGGTGAGGGATGATTTTTCTAAGAACCCATTGGATTTAGGCCTTAGAAGGAAGGTTTTTTTTTGGTGTTTTAGGACTTGAATCTGATGGGATATGGTGGTCAAAGTTGAGAGAGGGCTTGGATGTGAGTTATATGCACTGGAGAAGGTAGAGAGAGTGTGTGGAAGGTG
Source organism: Gaultheria prostrata (assembly GCA_036023075.1). Taxonomy (NCBI): domain Eukaryota; kingdom Viridiplantae; phylum Streptophyta; class Magnoliopsida; order Ericales; family Ericaceae; genus Gaultheria; species Gaultheria prostrata. Next base: position 99,908 of record JAXBDA010000219.1, on the reverse strand, counting down.
TGAAAGAGGGATGGATCAGCCAAGAGGGGGAGAGGATATGAAGAATTTGAAGGGTTGTTGAAGGTTTTTGAAGTATTTGAGGATTTTTGGTGGTTGAAGATGACTGAAAATTAGTTGGGTGTGTTAGTATATAGCTGATTATAGAGTGTGGAAGGTCTGCTGGTGTGTGGAAATGAAGGACAAGCCAAGAGAGAGCATGAGGATGGGGGGGGGTATATACAGAGTGAGTGAGTGAGTGTGATGTGGAGAAGTTGTGGGGCCAGGAGGAGCGTCTAGGAAATCAGGAGGAGCCCCTACATTAGCCAAAAACCTAATGGAAGATGCTCTGCAGAAAAGCTGTCTGGTGCAGGGGTTGAGCGCTTAGGAGGTTGACAAAATGGGTTGAGCGCTCAAGACCCTCTTGAGTGCTCAAAGGGACTGCAGAACTGACCAAACTTCACGGGGCTGCCCTGGGTGCTACCGAACTCTGTTTTAGGCGTGGTTTGATGCGTTGGAAAAGTGTTCGAGTCTAATTTCTAACACAAGTGATCTCAATGCAAAGTAATTTGTACATCCAAGTGTATGACCAATTTACCATCAATAGGTCGGGAAAACGAGTCATTTTAGTAAAACGTGGGCATCTCCCTCATTTTAAAACGGATTGAGACATATTATATATTGATAAAGAGGGTTTTGAATATACTAGAAGATGGTGTAGGCTTGGGTTTGTTTTGAGGAGGCTTTGGGTGGATTCTTGTGAGATTTCCAGCACTTATTCAAGCTCCAAAATATTTTGTTGGTCCATTTTCATCATCGGGAAAGCCGAGGATTTTCGTAGGTTCAAATTGGGGTGTCTACACCTTCCTTCTATATCCTCTCTCCAAACAATTCATCTACCTCAAACCGTCCAAACCAGTTTCCCAATCGACTCCCACTTAGTGGCGCCCGGCCTCGGCAAAATGCTAGTCCCTGTCGACCTCGCTTCATCCTTCCTTCTCTCTCCTCTCGCCAAAACATTCATTTACCTCAAACCGATCAAGTAGCTTCATGTAGGGGCCGGACAGCTGGTTTAAGGCTGAGAAGTCGATAACACAATTCACGGGCGTTACAGACTGACTTAGAAATCTCTAAGGTTCTTCGCCAAACAATGACATCGAAGGGACCGGTCGACAAATACAGAAGGTCTGCCATTTGCAGGTGAAATCGACGGTTCGGAACAAGGTCTCGGTACCGTGTCGACAGTTTAGATGCTCCTTATTACATTCCTATTATTAAGGCCACTCGGCAATAACGATGGTTCGGCGAATAAGGCCATAACTGTTAAAGCTGCATCTGGGCAGTTGCTTGACCGACTGAGTGTATAAAATATAGACTCAAAAACACGTCCCAAGCGCAGGACTACCTATTAGTGTAGCACAATAATCCGGAAGTACCGGAGTCGAACCACAGAGACGGACGAACGGTGTTTGACTCAAAAGTGTTGAATTCTAGTTTAACTTGGCTCTTAGGTAGCCACCCCTTGTTTCACTTTGGTTGATTAACTTAGAAAACTAACAAATTAACTGATTTACTATTAATTAAAAAGGAGAGCGCAGCCGTGGGAATTCCAACACCCGCAACTAACCCTAACCAACGTTCATTCGGATCGTCATTCTCATAAAATAATTGATTTTAGGGTTGGTAAAATTTCCTAACGAATGCACACCACCTGTCACCAGAATCCATACACATTCGTAAGGATCCTGGTAATGCCCGGGATTGTCCGTTAGAAGAGTTTACGTACCCTAAAACTGCTTGAAAATCTAAATTTTACATATCCCGAGACGAACTTTGATTTGGCTAGTCACGGGATGTCTTCATCCCGTGGCCGCACCCTTGGCAACTACTCACTCATGATTTTATTGAACGCGGCAATAAAATTAACCCTAGATCCAAACATGCTTCGAACAATTAAAATAAAGATTAAAACACGATACCACGATTTGCGGAAGAGAAACTGGAATCAATCACTGAAAGCAATCACCGAATCAAACCGGAAAATCCGTAGCAACTTGAATCTGGAATTGAAACCTAACAAAAGCAGCCAAAATTAAGAAAATAGAACGAAAGTTATCAACTGTCGACCCCTGATTTCGAGTTCTATAGGGGTATTTATACTCAAAACCCTCAATCACAATTAGATCCCTAAAAGAATCGGAATCGGATTGCACGACAACCCAAAACGCCACCGTTTTGGCGCCAAGTAAGACCCTCGGTAGCGCTACACCAATTTGGGTGTAGCGCTCCCGAACACTTAAGGACTGCTTTGACCTGCTGACCCTCGTTGACCGTTGACCTTGAAGCCTATCGGTAGCGCTACACCATTTTAGGTGTAGCGCTCGTGAACCCTCTGTTCATTTTGGAGCCCCTTTTGTGCCACTTTTGAGCGCTCCTCTCAAATATGTAGCGCTCCCGGCAGCTTAAACTGGTCTCCTCGAGAAATCAACTTCAACACTTAGTCTCCACAGCCTTGCTTGCTCTCACGTTCCGTCTCAGCCTCTTCAATGTCTCGATTCCCAACAGTGTTGTGTATGCCACGGCTTCAAGTATAGTGTAATCCAATCTTGAAGCTAAAACAACCTTATTTTTCTGAAAATTAACAAAAACACAAAAACATACCAAAGCAACGCATCAAATGGAAAATAGGGAATAAATTAGATAACGTGTTAAAACTACCCTATTTAGGCACTTATATCTACGATATTACGTGCCTATCACTTAAGGTGCAATGTTTGTTAATACAAGGAGCAAATATTGTTTTCCTAATTCCGGTGCAATGTTATTGTCATGCCATTTTTTTCACGTAAGGTGCAAAATTTGTTTATGCAAGGAGTAAGGGTTGTTTCCAAAAAAAAAAGTGGGATTAAGACTGCATTCTGGTGCAACATGCAATGTTATTCTCAAAGGGTGTCAAGTAATTCACTCAAGGAGCAACGTTGTTTCAATTAAGGAGCAATGGTTATTTTTTCCAACAAAAAAAAATTGGATTTCAGACATCACACAGGCAACACAATCGTCCTATTCGGGTGCAAAGTGCATTGTCCATGAAAACATAATTACACTTTATAATACAAACATTGCTCCAATGAGAATTTTTTTTGACAATTATGGTGCCAGTTTGGGAAAACATAGAACAAGTCAAGTTATTACAAGGTGCAACAATTTTTCATATAGGAGCATGTTATTTCATACAAGGTGCAAATCAAATCGTAACCATTATGGTGCTAGTTAGGAAACATAGAGAGCAACTCAGGAAATTTTTTAAAAAACCCCCTAAATTTTGACCTCAATGTCTCAAACACTCCCAAACTTCACTTAATTTCAATTAACCTCCCAAACTATAGCTCTGTCATTCAATCGACCTCCCACCGTCTAAATCGTTAAATTATTTACAGTGCATGCTGACTAAGACCGTTATCTCCGTTAGAGAGGGCTAGCAGAAGGTGACTTGGCCTAATTAGAATAAAAAACAAAAACAAAAACTAAATCAGACCCAATGAAACAAATTAAAAGACTAAATCACACCTAATTCAAAGTGGGTTTAACTTCAAAGGCTGCCTATCGAAAAATAAATAAAAATCCTTCAAAGGCTAAACAAATCAATTTCGATTTCCCCCAAGTGGAGTACTCAGTTCTGATTTCTGGGTAACTGACTTCCGGCGCCTTAGTAGGCCACCCCCTAGCCGTCGTCCATAGCTCCTTCTTTCCTAGTCGCTGCCACTTCGCGCAACCTCGCCGATTTCCGATCTAATCCAGTTCTAACAGTACTTCTTTTTCAAAATTAAAAACAATTAGAAAAGAGAGTCAGTCCGATACCTTGATCCACGTACCCATTAGCCTCTTGGATTTTTTCAAGAGGGTGATGGGTTGGTTGAGGGGTCATCGGTTTTCATTGTTTCTGAGTTTGGTTAAATTCCACGGAGACCCCCTCATCTATGCCTCTTTTCCATGGAGATCCCAAAACGTTCAAAAGTGTTCAGACAGACCCCCTCATCTATGTGAAATGCAAAAAACCCCTTACTCCGTTAACAGAATGACAGAAATGACTATAATACCCCTTAAAAATCGCCTACACTCACCCCAACATCTTTGAAAATCACCCACAATCACCCCTGCCTCTTTTTTTTTTTTAATTGAAACTTGACATTGCTAAATCACTACTTCTTAGAGCATCTTTAACAAAAAAAAATTTGGTTGTCAAAAAAGAAAAAAAAAATCTCTAACTGACTCAACATTTTTTTAGCCATATTTGGCTAGAAATTAGCTTTGCCTAGCCACACATCCATCAGCCTAAGCAAAATGGCCACCCAACCTTTTAAAAAAAAATACACACAACCATACAATCTGTACATCACCACCACCATCTACCCTCAACCTCCATAGCAAACACCACCATCTGTCAGACCCACCCACATGGACATGAATTCCCTTTCAAATCCACCGATTGAACTTCAAACCAGCAAAAATCATACATGAAAAGTCTTTCAAACCGACATGGAACTCCAAACCCACCAATTCTTTTTGAAAACCACCTCTTGAACTTCAAACCTACAGATTGCATCATGTTTTTTTTTTATCAACGACGCCGACGATAAGTTGTTTTGACGCCGACGAGTAGTGGGTGGGGAAGAAGACATGGATAAGCAGACGAGGAATACAACGTCGACGGCGTCAGAGGCCACAACACATATCTGGTTGTTTTGGGGAGAGAGGTGCTAAGGAGATGAGAGAGAGAAAGAGAAAGAGAGAGATGCTAAGGTGTTGGGCACGTTGAGCGGTGGTGAATTCGAGTTCAATGAATTAACCACAGTGGTTTGGGAGTGGGTTTTCCAAATTGCGTTTTCAAAATTGGGTTTTCCAATACCCAAATTGCAAGAGGAATTGGTTTCAAACCCAAATTGAAGTAAGGCATCTAGTTTTCACCGGAGGTTGGGGGTTTGGGGAGAGATGTATGGGGTGGGGATTAAGTGGTGGTGGTGGTTGGTGGCTATGGCTGCCGGAGGAGAGAGGGGGGATGGGGTAAACCATAAAAGAGATAGAAAGGGCACCTCAGAGCTGAATGTATTGGAAAAGGGGTATTTTCGTCAAATTCATAATATTTTTAATATATATTCAATAAAACTGAACGAATTTTTAACAGAAGGGGTCAATGTGGCTAATGGTAATAGATGAAGGGGTCTCTAGGGATGCTTTTAAACGTTAGGGAGTCTCCGTGGAAAAGAGGCATAGATGAGGGGGTCTCCGTGGAATTTAACCGAGTTTTTTTGAAGGCTTTGTCGTTGGGGGATTTGTAGGAAGTGCACGACAGATTAGGAGCCAGGAGATGGCTTCGCAAACCACGGCGGTGAAGAGGGAGATGCAAATGACGATGACTGTCGGAGTATTCCAAGTTTGGGGAATTTGACACTGAAGACGATCGGCGGAGGTGGAGAACGTGGTGATTTGGGGGTTGGGGAAGGACATGTCTAGGTGACTCATCCTCTTTCATGTCATGGCAAGGTGAGTCATTGATTTTAACAGCCGTCTAAGTCCAAGTCAGCAATTTCCGTTTGGGAGTTGACAGATTTAAACGGCTCGGGTCGATTGAATAACGGAGCTATAGTTTGGGAGGTTAATTGAAATTAAGTAAAGTTTGGGAGTGTTTGAGACATTGAGGTTAAAGTATGGGGTTTTTTTTTTAATTTTCAACTCATGTTGTTGCAAGATGTGATAAGTTTTCATACATGGAGCAAGGTGTAGACATGTAAAAATTCTGGCCTATCACAAGCTGCCACGTGTTGCAGGGCCTAACAAATAGGGCACAATAAATGGCCAATAAAATGTTGCCAAGTGTCTATAGGTCAAAAATCAAAGATATGTTGAGGGACCAATCAGATGGAGCCACGTGTCAAAATGATGTAGTTATTTATTTATCAAGTCCGGCCAATCAAATTATGTCACTTGGTGAAATAAATTCTATATCTCTTTATATGTAATTATCTTTCCTAAAATAAATAAGAAGAAAGATATTTATTAAATTTTAATTATTTTCCTTTAAATCAAATAAGGAAATAATTAGAGAGATTAGCATGGAAAGAATTGCAGTTTGCCATAAACTCTACATCCCACATCTCTATAAATTGAGGAGCTCTCTCTCATATTTTACACACTGAAGTTCCATCCGGCGTTGAAGCATCAAAGCTCAAGAGCTCTGAAGATCAAGCCTCGAAGCCCTTCAGAACTCCTTCAAGTCATCAACACATTGGAGCTCCCATCAGACACACTCAAGCATTTTGAGCTCTGAAGATCAAAGCTTCCAAAGCCCTTCAGAATTCTCCAAGCCCAGATCAAACAAGACGAATCTTCGATCAAAGCTTCAAAGCTCCGAAGAACATTCAAAGCTTCCATCAGCTATCAGAGCTCAGAAGATCAAATCTTCCAAAGCCCTTCAGAATCCTCCAAGTCCACATCAAGCAAGACGCCTCTTCAGATCAAAGCTCTGAAGAACGCTCAAGCCAAATCCACAAGTCAGTCTCCTTCTACCAAATTGAAGAAGATCTCAAATTCTGATTTGAGACCAAGCTCCAAAGCCCTCAAATCAACATCTGCAAATCTACGTCTCCTTCAACCAAATTGAAGAAGATCTCAGAGGCCAATTTGAGAAGAAGCTCCACAGCCCTCAAGTCAACAGTCACAAATTCGCCATCCTTTTTCAGCAAAATTGAAGAAGATCAAGCAATTCAACTTGAGAAGAAGCTTCAAGCCCTCAAGTCAAAGTTCGTCAAATTCGCCGTGATCTTCGCAAAGACCAAAGAAGATCTCATCGTTCAATTCGAGAACAAGCGTCAAGCCCTCGAATCAAACTCTTGAAGAGAAGAATCAGAGGATTTATTTTCTTTAATTAGAAATTATTCCAGAGATTGTAAACCCTAATTTTTCAATTCAATAAAATTAACTTTTTGGTCAGCATATTTTCGTCTTTTTTGTAGACTCGAAATTTGTGTGATACACAAGGGTCTCCAAACCAAATGACACTCTATAAGTTCTTCTTGTTTAACTTGTTTTTGCCTAATCAGGCACATCACGTGGAGTTGGTATGGGTGTGAGACAGCCAGGTGCTTGGAATTCCTCTCCCAATGCTTATCTCTAATTGCAATTCGAAAATGGAGTCGAGGAGAGAATTTTTTTTCGGTTTTGGGATTTTGAAGTGGGATTCTCAAATTTGACAATAAGAGTGCAGAAATTAAGGCTTTTAGTGGGTGGGTTGCCAAAAATGGTGTGGGTTTTAGGTTGATTGGTGAGAGGAGAGAGAAACCGAGGTTGAGGGTTTTAGGTTTGCATGTGGTTGGGAGAGATTTAGAGGTCACTACAAAAAAATAATTATTCCCGGCATTAGAAAACCACCAGAAAAAGTCCCAAAACCTCTAGGAAAAGTATTTCCGGCGGTAAAAATGCGAGAAATCGCCCGCCGTCGGAAAAAAATAAACGATGGTAATCTACCGCCGGTAATAATCATCAACTTTTCCCGGCGGTTTTATTACCCCCGGTAAAGGTTATTTCTAGAAAAAATAAATTTGGTCCCGCGTGATTCGAACCCGCGACCCTTTGCGTGGAGCCTCGACACCTAACCACCCGACCACCCAAACTTTTCGGTTATATTTATGAAATAAAAATATTTAAAATTTACATTTTTACCGGCGGTTTTTTGGATTAACGCCGGTAATAGGGGTTATACCGGTGGTAATATAATTACTGCCGGAAAAAGCTACCGTTACCGCCAGTTTTATTACCGCCGGTAATAAAACTGCGTAAAAAGTCATTTTTCCCGGCGGTTTGTGATTACCGCCGGTAATGGTACCTTGTAGCGGCGATATTGTTACCGTCGGTAAAAAAACTGCTCGTAAAGCCACATTTTCTTGTAGTGGGTTGAGATGAGTGGCTATGGAAACTAGGGGTTTTTTTTTTAGTTTAAGGGTAGGAAGAAGAAGAATGGGGTTTGGCTGTTGTTAAAATAAGGAGAGAGGCGGTAGAGGATGGACTGAGAACGAGGAAAAGGGGTTGTGTGTAAGGGTTTAATTCATAGAAGGGTATTTCAGGGAAGTTATTTGGGGTACCACTTATGTGAAATTTCTTTTCTCCTTGTCATGAAACCGGTTATGTTCCAATAACCTCACCATGCAATGGGCATATATGCTTTTAAAAACCACTAAATCGTAATTTCTCCTTTTCTATTTTCTCTTTATTTTTGTTTGTTTGTTTAGATACATTCAGTGCTTTTTTTTTTTTTGAACAGGGAAAATGCAACTTATGTTGATAAGAAATCAAGTACAAGTTACACAGCCCATAGGCCTAAAGGGAGAAAAGATTACAACAACAAAACAAAGAAAATACAACAAAATAAAACAAGACAAAAACAAAACAAAAAGCCGCAAGAAATCATCAACGAAGACGGACCCATCAGACACACTCGTGAAGGAGGGTGGAGTGACTAGATCTACATCCTTCTGAAGCTCATTCCCGCCACAGGCTGAAGGACCAACACCGGATCCGTTGCAGACGCCGCCATCGCCGCTGTCAGAGAGCTCCAAAAACCCGTCGGCGAAACCAATCGGATCTAGGAGCCCAGGTGCCCAAGATCAAGCCCTCCCGTGTCCAAAAATGATGGGGTGAGGGGAAAATAACTTGCAAAATGGAGAGTTTCAACCACTCACAACCATGAGGGAGGGGAAGAGCTGAGAGGAGAAGAGAGAAGAAAGGATCGGAGCAGATGGGGGACTGAGAGATGAGGATGAAGGAAGAGAGATCAGAGGGGGACTTAAGAAAGGGGACAAGAACGGGGGGCGCGGAAGCCCAACCACCCAAATCTCTCTCTCTCTAAAAAGTCTCTGGACTCTTCCCTTACTGATCATACATTCTGTGTTTGTTTTCCCGTGCAGGATTTAAGGCAGGGGTTTTTTATTTTCTCGTTTATGTTTGTAGGTCTGTGAGACAGTGAGAGAAAAGTTTGGGAGCAAATAGGGTAGGGTACACGATGACAGGTGGTGTTTGACACCAATCTCGGCTATCTAAAAGTGTTTTGTAAGATCCAAATTTCTTTCTCACTCTCTTCTCTTTCTTCTCCCTCGCTCTCTTCAAAATTGTAGGGTACCTGAGATTATAGTGTGCGGGTCTAAATCTGCGCACGGGCGTTGCTCGATCCAAAATACTATACTTATTAGTTACAAACTTTACTTCTAGTTTACTGTACATTTCACTCCTGGAATAAAACAGGAAATTAGTAAAAACATAATAATCCTTTCAATGTTCTTCTTCATCCCTAACGAACCGATCAGGTCTTTCCGGTGCACCAGACCCACTGGAACCGGTATCATCGTACCGAGTTCTCCTCATACTATTCATCAACCTCGTCGCATACACTTCCAAACCTGCCCCGGGTTTCGGCACAAACAAGTTCATCTCCTCCGCAATACTACAACCCGCCCCGCCCCTCCTCCTCCCCCCTAGCTCATTATTACTACCTCTCCGCCGCCTCTTATGCCGCCGCCACGCCGCCTGAATAAAACAAGCCGCCCACGTCCTCCACTGATGAGAATAAAACCTGAACTTATGAATCAGCTGCCTGCTGTGCAGGCGCCTGAACTGGGACGCTACGAAGTTGAGATCATCTGCGGTGAGGGAGAAGGCCTCGACCTCCGAGACGGCTTCCAAGGTGCGGGTGGAGATGGGAAGGACGTCGGTGTGTTTGTGGTCGAGGGCCCAGGAGAGGAGTTCTTCGCCGCAGAAGTCGCCCGGGCCGACGGTGGAGGAGTTGAAGAAGCCGGTGATGCCGCCGTTGGTGGTGGTGGAGTTTAGGTGGCCGCGGATTATGAAGAACATCTCGTCGACGGGGTCGCCTTCGAGGAGGAGGAAGGTGGATTTTGTGCAGAAGGCAGGTTTCAGGCGCTCGCAGATTGCGTCTAGCATTCGGGCGTCCATTTGGTCTAGTAATGGGTTCTGTGGTGGAAGAAGGGGAAAAAAAAAAATTTGTTAGGAGAAACACAAAACAGAGAAGAAAAAAAAATCAACTAACTGTTGATGTAAATATGGTATAACCGATGGAAGTGGATAGAATTGGAGAGAATAAATGGTTGTTTCAAGGCATATTCGAAGACGCATTTCTTAAGACGATATTTGCCCCCACCAATTCAAATGAATTTGGTGTGCACCGGGTTAAGCGAATTTGACTCCGAGATACCATAAAGTCCAGTCTCAAATGGCTGTATGTCCAACTACGTCATGCACAGACGAAGAACTAGAACACCTTTAGATTTTGCAAGCAGTCAATAAAGAGTATAAGGGAGAGAGTCCTAGTGAGAGAGAATGATTCATTGTGTTCACTTTATAATATTTTCGGTGAAATTCCTAGCTTTTATATAGGCATAGATCTGAACATTAAAGGCTCTTTATTGCAAACCGTCCGTTGCGCATGGGAATCACATGCATTGGGTGCGGCCTACGTGCATCGATCAAATGGATTTTGTGTCCGATGCCTATGGGGATGACGTGCTGACGTGCATCAGGTGTGGTCTACGTGCATTGAATGGATATTTGTGATAATTGAAAATGTCTTTCTTTCCTCCGTTTTTTTTCCATATATTGCTTTCATTGTTTTTGGAATGTTTTTGAAAACAAAAACTTTCCAACAACAAGGGAAAGTTGGAAAACAAGTTTTTGGTGTTGTGCGAAAACTGTTTTTTTTTTCCCCCAAATTGGAAAGATGTGAGACCCGCACATATCTTTCTGGGCATACTGACCGAATTTGTGTCCGAAGCATTTTCCATTATGGTATATCTCAACTTACTTGTCGAACTAGATTGAGGCATAGATGTCGTTTGATCTCTCTCCGGAGGTCATCAGGAAAGGTATTGAGAAGATCTTCTTCATCAACTCCTTGTGTAGCTACCCATTTGAACTCTCCATACTTTCTCACAGCCTGCCTTAACTCATAGGGTAGCTGCCTGTGATGCATCCATTGCTCTGTATCTGTTTTCTTTTGCCTCCACTCTTCTAGTCTCTCCGTTATCGATTGAAGGTATCTCTGTAGTACCCACCAGAAGAAAGAATAAAAAACACCGTTAGCATACGACTAGTTAACACGTTTATCGTTGTCTCAACAAGTACGTACCCGCCAATCTTGTTTATGAAGCAATCCTATTCATGTGGCTCAGTTTATTCTGGAGTTTTATCATAGAAGCTATATATTTGGAAATTCCATTGCAGGTCGTCGTTTCTATTTTGCGAGGATCACATCATATTTACTTTGAGAATGTGATTCTGAGTCGGTCATGTTTCTGAAATCACTTTTACTATTGCAAACTGTCGCAAAATGTTCAAAACCAGAACCAGATCAAGTTTCTTACCATGCGAACGGATCCTTTTGTTCGTTAACGATGTATCTACAGTTCTTCTACAAAAGAGTTTGTGACGCGATAGAAAAGACTTACTTGCATGTTACCAATTAGAAGAGCAAGGAGAATGAGCCCCAAACTTGAATTGGCAATGCAATAGATGTTCTCTCCAACAAAAATGCTTGAGGTGTAAGTCTGTCCAATGGAGCTGCACAAAATTGTACAAAAAACTGAGCATTGTGGGGGTAAAATCATGGTGTAATTAATGTCAACAAGACATCAATATGCATTTCCGACTATATCACCGGAAAAAATTGTTGTGCCTAAACTCGAAGGATGAGAATATAAACGAATCAACAAGAGAACAAAACACAAGATTTACATAGTTTTCCTCAAACATAAAGCAAGAAGGTACGTCCACGGGAAAGAAGCAAAGAAGCAAGAGGATAACAAACCGCCTATACTTATAACTCAATTTGAAGCACCCAACAGATACCTAGGAACAAACGTTAAAAATACGATAGAGACACATACAAACTCCCTAAAATCTAATCCCAAGAAAAAGACCAAACCCTAGATATTAGGTCAAAAGAGGCCTCAATACGCGTAGACCGCAACAAACCGCGTTTGTCCCGTGTCGGACCGTTCAGACCGACTTGACTCCCGTCCGGACGAGAATTACAGAGGCTTCCCCCGCGATCCGAAACGAACCTTGTGCGCAACGAACACTGCACCTTTCTTCAAAACGTCAAATTCAAGTCAAACTCCAACAAGAATGACACTTACGCCTAACCGATTTAATCTAATAAAATTTTGTCCGTATTGTTCGAGAGTAAGCATAGAGAAGGTGTTGTTCGTTTACCATAGGGCCTGGATTCCAATCCAAAGACTGAAGAAGTACTTGTGCAAGAAAGATGAGGTGGTTGCCCCATTTTGCACCGCAATCTGATAAATACCCCACAGATAATAGGTATTAGTTGGACTTGGGGTACACAGGCTTGTTACATTAGTTGTTTGGAACCAGGCACTCCTTCCAGGGTCTGCAACCATTCCGCAGTTGAAGTACGAATACTCGCAACCCACTTCTTGAGCGCACACGCTTCTCCAGCACAACTCTTGTCGCTCCACCGTTAACATATAGTAAATTGCCCCTGAAAACTTTTCCAAAACCCGAAATTCGTGATGAATTTTGCCCAAGTAGGAAATCGACAAAGTATGCATTCGTTTAGTTTTATTTTGTCACTCACATGGCTGGCCAATATGTAGAGCGTCATGTTGTAAGCGGCCCCGACCCAGGCTTTTTCGGTAGTCATGACCCCGGTGGAATTGACAATTTGGGAGGAGAGTGGATATATGAGAGCTAATCTCAAAAAGTACTGCAGAATGATGGTGAACCATAGGACTATACGAGGATGTGAAGTCACCGAATCACTTAGATTCGGTATGATTGCCCAAACTAAAATCTGAAATTGAAAAAACATCGGTGTTTAATAAAAAAATGACTACACAGCTTCTAATCTTCAAATTCTGATACTTAAATATTCCACATACATCTGCTATGTTGATCATCCAAAATCACTTTTTTTTTCCTTCCAAACTTGTTCGGTTGAACAGAGTTCGAAACTTGTTTCCAAGGATTTCATCAGAAATTACTTCTTTTGAAAATATCAAACATGAGATATTAGTGCTGACTGCATTCAGTACCTGTGGAAGGGGAATTGCAGCCATCACATCAGCCCAAAAGCCCTTAACAAGATACCGGTACGCAATCTTCCAAGGATCTATAACAAGCTCTCCTCTCCCAAAAACACGCGAAGAAGGCGCAATGTATGCTGTCCGGAACTGGAAACCAATATGAACAACGTAAAGCACATCGTAAACCGTTCTTACAATAGTTAGAATTAACCGGAGGGATACGCCAATATCAAAGCAGTAGTCCGGTTCAGCATTTGGCAAGAAGAAGAATAAAGGGTCAACAAAGAGAGAGACAAGACCGGCTGCAAAGAAAATCATGTTCCATTTTCCTGCAGCCGGTCCACGAGGATCTAGTATCGATGTTTTCACTCTTCCGTAGTCCTCTGGAAAAACTCTGGTCCGTGATTTGGTCTCGAAGCAGCTCTCTGTCCTTTGAAGTAAGTCCTTTTTTGCGTCCTCTGGTTCGTTCTTGATCCCGTTTTTTGATCCATCAGATTCTCCCCGTCTTTTGAATTCGATCTCAGCTTGGATTCTGGAGGAATACAGAAATGAAAAACTTGGAATTGAGTCCTGGAGAGCAAAATATTAACTCTGTTCGGTATTGCTTTCGTTCTTCTTCGTTTTTTCATCTTTTCAGAAACTTGAACAATCATAGGTTCTTTAAAAATCTAAACGTTTTCATATCCTTTTCATTTTCTGCAGAAGAAGTTTTCTGGAAATCCGAAAACAGTTTCTTGAAGATGTGTTACTTTCGAAAAAATACCGGAAAACAGCTTACAGAAACAATTTTCTGATATCAAATATGCTAAATTTGGCATAGCTTTGGGATTTAAGACAGACCTTAAGGCTCTTGAATTCCACCAAGTCATTGACGATTTGCAGCAGATTCAACCTTTTGCTTGAAGAACTCAAGACTTCATTAGAACAGGACAGGAGTTGAATTTCAGAAATTTGAAGAGTCAAGGCCCTCCTTCACTAGTAAAAATATGGCCATATTGTTTAATTGTAATTGTTTATTTATTGGATTAGGATGAACTGTTGCTTGATTATATAAACTCTGTTTATGGACTTAACCAATCACATAAAATTACACTAGTTGATTACTAGTTTTGTTTTTTTTTTGGCTTAGTAACAAAGTAGGCTGGATTGACCAGAGTAGTGAGCTCCCGATCAACTGGAAACTCATCCGACCTAGAATGTTCATACTTATCTAACCCGGTCGAGAAGAAATATTGTTCCGTCACCATGTCACGGGTTCCGTCATCAAGCCCGAAATATATGTTAAATTGGGGTTCCCTCAATGTCATGTTGCGATAATGGAGCCAGAGGGGCTAGTAGAATGTTCATACTTATCTAACCCGGTCGAGAAGAAATATTGATCTGTCACCATGTCACGGGTTCCGTCATCAAGCCCCACCGAAATACATGTTAAATTGGAGTTCCCTCAATGTAATGCTGCATGATGGAGTCAAGACGGGGCTAGTAGGGGTTGTCGTCCCTGTTACAATTTGAAAAAACCCTACTATTACATTGAAAAAACATGTATCATCAAATTATATAGCCTCGCCCCTCGTTCACATATATAGCCCGTCCCTCCTACGCAAAAATCCGGACTCCGTCAGTGATAATGCAGTTGACAACCTCCTTGTATTTTTTTTATTCCGAGGCTTGTCCTTTACAGTTGGCAACTTTGATAACCCATTACAAAATCGTTAATCCCAGGGTGATTAATATTTAATCCTCATGTGGCGACTTCACAAGTCAACTGTTGTCTAGAGTTTGGCGAGTATTGATTTGAATTTTCATAGAGTTTTTGGGAGTTGCTTCCTCACAGGAAACTCATCCCCGGTAGGACACTAGTAAAGTGATTTAAGCTTATTAAATCAAGATCCCCTTGTCATGGATTGAGGTCTGCAGATGAACGACTCAAATTGTTGAACGAGAAAGTGATGGGTCCTTTTTGGCCTTACATGAGGATCACACAGAGGTATATTAGGGATCAGGTTAAAACTTATAAGTCCTGCCAGTCTTATTATAATACTCAACCTTTTGTGTAGTCAAAAGATCCTTAAATCTTATTCTTTTGTCTCATAAAGTTCTGTTCTAATCTTTTTATTTATTTATGTAGGGTAGGGAGGTTCCAAGGAGGGTTCATGGACTTCTGGTTTAGGTCCATTTCCTCTTCCAATTAAACAATCAAAGGCAAACAAACCCTTGGTCCAATGAATTTCAACCAGTTCATGGTCTTGCTTACTGTTGCTATCTCTGTCATATTAAGGTTGTTTTGAGGTATACAAACAATGAGAAGATTTGTACTTATAATGCCATTTTGGCAAGTAATTTTGTTCCCAAAACTTTGATTTGAAGAGTTTTAAAACATACACATGAACATGAACAAATCGAAACATTTTTCAGAGCCGGCCTGAAGCTAAAGCGAGAGGTGCGGCCGTTTCAGACTCCCAAAATTTACGAATTTTAGAGGTCCCTCCTACTTTAGTACTCCTTATAATAATCCAATAAAAAGAACCTCATCTTTAATTTTCGCTTTACGCCCTGAAAAGTCCTTCAGGGCAGACCTGTGCCATTTCATATGTCAACAGAGAAGCCTCATCCAAGAGATTTACAAGCACACTGTTTTTGTGTATCCTATCTTATACATACAAAAGGAAAGTACACTGATATTGTTTCAAAAGTTATACCTCCACAAAAGCTACCTTTTTTTTCAATTTCCATTCCCATCATGATACTAAGAACCAGACTCGAACCCGTTACTTCCAGCCATTCGAATATTCGAAAGAAGCCTAGCCGCGAATACTTCCAGTCCAGCCCCCGGTTGGGGCACGAATATGTCCATACCATCGAGCTCTCCCGTGTTAGATTGGACCAATCCCTTGCGCATTCGGTACCTACGCCACGCAGCCTGTATATAGCATGCTGCCCAAGACCTCCACTGGTGCGAGTAAAACCGGAACTTATGCAACAGTTGTTTGCTGTGTCGTAACCTGAATTGCAACGCCACAAATTTTAAGTCCTCGGATATCAGGGCGAAGGCTTCGACTTCTGAAATGGCCTTGACAGTGCGCGTGGACGATGGTAGGACTGCGGTTGGGCTGTCAAGTGCCCACGTCAGCAGTTCCTCGCCACAGAAGTTCCCAGGGCCTAAACTGCACGAGTTTAAGAACCCTTTCCGGCCTCCGTTCGTGGTGTAGGAGTCAAGGTGTCCTCGGATTATGAAGAGCATTTCTTTAACGGCGTCGCCCTCGCGAACCAGAAACATGCCCTCGGTGAAGAGTACCGGCTTCAGCCTCTCGCATATTCCGTCCAGCATGTGGTCATCCATTTGATCGAACAGGGGAACCTGTTCAATGGCAGCCAGAAGATGAATAGAATTCTCCCGAAAGCAACTTGCGAAAAATTTCTCCAAAACATCAAAATAGGAAACGAAACAATGACAAGAAGCCATAGAGATCAAAAAGAGAAAACAAAACGCAAAACAATGCCAGAGAGATGAAAGTTAAGTACTCGTCTAATTAGATTGTAGCATAAGTGGTGATTGATTTTCCTCTGGAGATCCTTAGGGAGGGCACTGATAATGGTTTTCTCCTCAACTCCCCGGGTAGCCACCCACTTGTACTGATCATACTTTCTCACTGACTGCCTTAGTTCTGGTGGAATTTGCCGGTGATGCATCCACTGTTCTGCTTCAGTTCTCTTCTGCCTCCACTCTTCTAACCGAACAGACGTCGATTGGAGGTATCTCTGCCATATGAAGGACAAAACTCAGTAGTTTTCCATTTTGCATATGGTCAAGCTTTGGTTTGAAATCTTAACGAACTTTAAAATAGCTTTACGATTTCTTTTACGAGATCCACAGCATAAAAATGAGCTAACATGAATAACAATTGCGATTGACCACAATGAATATGAGTGTACTAACTTGCATATTTCCAACTAGTGCTGAAAGGAGAACCAGACCATACACGGCAACAATATTGACAAAAAGATTTTCCCCAACATAATCAGTTGTGGCCAGATTGTTACCTATAGAGCTGCACCCGTCAACAAACAAAAACAAAAGCAAGCTTTGCGTGTTAGGAAACAGAAAAAACATGAATTTAGATGTGTTGTTGTAACCATTGATGGAATGGAAGGGAAAGAAATTACGTCAAGCTCTGCAGTGCCCAGTAGAAGCAGAAGCAGAACTTCTTGATAAACGGTTCGGATGGAGCATTATTCTGTAGTCCATAGCCGTATATCCCGTATTCATAGTAGGTATTGCTTGGATTGCATAGAGTGGAAGTATTAGTTATTGAAAACCAGTTGGCCCTATCTGTGTCATTTACCATGTTGCAATCAAAGTATCCGTAAACACAAGTTTGGTTTTCTACAGTATTACACACGCTTCTCCAGCACGCTTCTTGTCGTTCAATGGTAAGAAGGTACCAACAAGCACCAGAAACCTGAATTTGCGTATGAGAAAAGTAAACAAAAGCATTGTGTTTCGAAGCAAATATTTTGCGCGTGTAGATTTTATGAAAAGGTAAATGCGGGGATAAAGAGACTGACACTGCTCGCGATATAGAAAAGCAACATGTTATAGGCAGCTCCCACCCATGCGGTTTCAGTCATTTTCCCGGTGTCTTTTAGAATCTTTGATGAGAGTGGATATAGAAGAAAGAATCTCAGAAGGTACTGTGACAAGGGGATGAACCTAAGCGCGATTTTCAAGTTTAGAGTCGCTGAACCACCCGAGTTAGGTATGATCACCCAACTCATAACCTGAAATTCGCAAAAAAAAAAAAAATTAGGACTGGTTTTTACAAGGTTCACCAAAGCTGTTCAAAATACTTCTTGAAAAAGTGAATATTGTTCATTGCAAGAAAAGAACCATAGGTGACAAAACTAGCAAATCTCAAAACAAAGAGTCAGATATACCTGTGGAAAAGGAAGTGAAGCCAAGAGATCAAACCAAAAGCCCCGCCGGAGGTACCTATAAGCTATTTGCCAAGGATCTATAACGAGCTCCCCCCTCCCGATCACACGAGAAGAAGGTGCGACATAAGCTGTTCTAAATTGCACTATCATATTGATCACATAAAAGAAATCTACCAATGTCCGTAGAACCGTGATTATAACTTTGAGTTGCGATTTCAAATCTTCAATGCACAAGTTGGGGCTGATCGTTGGCAAGAACAAGAAGAGAGGGTCAATGAAGAGAGAGATCATGGCGACTGCTAGGAAAAACTCGTTCCAGTGTCGCACCACAGGTCCCCGAGGATCCAATATTGTCTTTTTCACCCCATGGTAGTCCTCTGAAAATACCATGGACAATACTTGTTCAGCTTTGAAGCACCCTCCTCCTCTCATCTTCTCTGATCTGAATTTGGTCACACCATAAACTTGACCCCGGGAACTTTCGGGTTCATCTTCCAAACCATCTTGGATCCTGAAAATCAATGTGAGTAACAAGAAAACAAAAAAAAGGTCATTGATTTGATCATGCCCTGTGTTGAATATAATCAAACGAACAATTCGAAAAGAACAACAAACCTCACAAATCGCGATTTTCCAAAAGTCCATAAGGATTTCAAAAGACTCATTTTTGTTGTTGTTGCTGTTCTTCAATCTTCTATCAGATTACTTGTTTTGATTTTAGTTAAAACCTTAGACCTTCGGGTAGGGAACAAAACTGGAAAAGAAGAGAGAGGTTTAGACCCCAAACTGCATATTAACCTGCACTAGTAAACACTTGACAGTATTATTATGCACATAAAACTAGACTTCAAGTTTCAGGAGTACTATTTGGTGAAGTATGGTTCAAATTTTGAAGTCAATGAAGCTGCACTAAACAGCTACCATATAAAAAAGAAAAAAAAGGGTGTCATCACCCAAATAACAATTGGATTTTAAGAATCAAATTCAGAGTACAGCTTAAATAACATAATACAAGTACTTCCAAACTTCTGACTCCTGTTTTGGTGGGCATGCACCTGTTTTTTGATAACTTAGGTGTCCGGGCCATTTTACGCGTACCTCGACTAATCTCTAGGATACAATCCCACATATGCACTTAAAATAGAAGCATCAATTTAGAAGTGCCGAGAAACAAAAATAAAGATTAGATCCAATCCTTGTTAATGCAGGTCATAACCAAAGTGAATTTGGTCCATACACGTAATTTTTACTTAGACAGTGTTTGGTGATTCATTGCTGTGTTGTACCCAATAACATACACATTAATAACACTGTTCTGTGATATTCACATAAAAAATCATTTGAAATCCTCCTCTCATACAATGTAAGAAAATGTACATACAACTCCTCAACATTCATCCGACCATTTGATGACCCCAAATGGGTAAAATCTAGTGGATTCATTCCTCATCAACAGAAAAATCAGGTTCCGCCGGCTTCTGCAATGAGCTACCCACATCAGAATCCGATCCAGAAAACTTTTCAAAACACCTCCTAGTGCTCGCTGCCAATCTGGCTGCATGAACAGCGATTCCTGAGCCGTGTGGAACCACGTCTGCAGCAAACAGTCCACTCAACGGCTTGGACTCATCCGCGGCAGGGCACTCCTTAGCCCTGAGCTCTGCCTCATTTTTCCTCCGTTTATACCTACGCCATGCCGCTT
Organism: Gaultheria prostrata; assembly: GCA_036023075.1. Classification (NCBI taxonomy): domain Eukaryota; kingdom Viridiplantae; phylum Streptophyta; class Magnoliopsida; order Ericales; family Ericaceae; genus Gaultheria; species Gaultheria prostrata. The sequence continues at coordinate 80,192 of JAXBDA010000219.1, read as the reverse complement.
GCACAAAATACGCATCCCACGTCTGCCGCTGGTGAGAGTAGAGTCTAAATTTGTGCCTGAGTTGTTTGCTGTGGATCCTTCTGAACTGTGAAGCCACGAATTTCAAGTCCTCTGCCCTGAGAGCAAAGGCCTCCACTTCGGAAATGGCCTTTACAGTGCGGGTGGAGGATGGGAGGATGACACTAGGAAGTGGATCGAGGGCCCACGTAAGGAGTTCCTCACCACAGAAGTCTCCTGGGCCAATGCGGCACCTTTAGTAGGCAGTGAATCTGTTTTTGGGAGACTGTGGTTTCACGAGACTCAGCTCTGTTTTTTCAATTCGTCATTCTGTTTGTATCTCGTTCTTCTATTCTGTATTTTTGTTCATGTTATTACTGGAGTTATTCTATGGAATTCTGTGCCGTTGTAATTTTTTCTACAACAAATACCCAAAAACTCATATACAAAAGAAAGTTTGGTAGGCTGCTCCTTCTAAAGCAAACGAAGAAACAAAATAGTCAAACTTGTTTCGCCATGGTGTTGGGACTTATAAAATTTTATATGGAAAATAATGCAAAAATAGTTCTATAAACTAGATGCACAAATAACATGGTTTTTCAATTTCACGTTGCCATGAGAGCATGGACCACTCATCATAGAATGGGCTTTTTTCCTTCTCCGAAAATTGCTGCAAGCAAATTCATATATGATCTCTAGTGAGATGGAATTCAAACACCAAGAAATAAAAGGAAATAGGGGAAAGCTTAAACGGATCACTGATAGAACGGTATCACAACCAAAGGCCTACATCCCAACGAAGTTAGCACATAGACATTGGACAATCTCTACCATCCGCAAACCATAAAGGAAAGAGGGGAAAGCAAGACGCCAACCCACTTAGAGGATACAACAAAAGAGGGCAACACATAGCTTAATACAGATTGACGAAAACAAGTACTCCCAATAGGAGCTTCAGTCATAACCTGCAGGCCATGAATATAGCAGGTAACCATCCAAACATCCAAAATTGCAGCAAGCAAATTTCATGTACAACCTCTAGTAAGATGGAATTCAAACACCAAGAAACCACAAGATTCAAATGCAAAGGAAAGGCCTCTCCTTTACTGTACTAATTACTGTTTGTCATAACACACAACATAAATATGCGCAAAACAGAGAGTTCCATAGTAGTTTTTACATCACATACAAAAGCTTTCCATAAGGCTTCCAAAGGCGGATTCCATTCACTAGATTTCACATACATACAAAAAGTGAGCACCGAACCACAAAGTACCTACTCCAAAAGCTTGTCATTCGAGGATTCAAAAAGAGAGTTCCGTAAACTATTTTTCACATTCCATACAAAAAGAGAGTCCAGAAAGTAGTTTTCACATTCCATACAAAATGAGAGTTCCATAAACTAGTTTTCACATTACATACAAAAAGTGAGTATCAAACCACAAAATAGCCTACCCCAAAAGCATGCTGCGATTCAAGGCTTCAGAATGAGAGTTTACGACTTGTAAGTTTTAGCTTCTCCCATTCCGTAAACTACTGAACCATTCTTTTCTTTTCAAGAATTTCCCTTTTCCGATGCGTATAAAATTCTTGTTGCTCTTCAGATAAGCCACTCAGATCCATCATAATTACTCTTTCTTCTTCTTTGAACTGTTGCATTGCAAGCATTTCTTGCTCAATCTGAATCTTGGAAGTTGAATGCAGTTTGTTTAGGGAATAAAAGTGTGTATCCTTATTTTTAGTGCTTTCGGATATCTCCTCTCTGTTTCCTGCAGGAAATCCATGAAACATCTAAACCATATTCAAAAAGAAAAAAATCTAAACTATGGATTAATTGCTACTCTAACTAAGATATCAGACAGAGCATCAGGTGCAGTTCTAATTTTGAATGGAAACAAAACAAAGAAAAGTGAATGCATGGAATTTCCTATGCAAATGAAGTCAGTGATGCAAATGAACCCCAAATTTTGTTTCTATTTTCAATGTAGTTTCTCGTTGCTATATTTCCCATTTACATGGTTAATTCCAGTCGTAGATTGGTCATTGCGCACAAGCAAGATGTTATTTGAGCAATGCATTATAACTTTCATTCTGCATCGGTACTGTCATGGTACCGTACCAACACAAATAACTATAAACTGAAGCTTCAATGGTTCAATTTTGTATGTAAATGGAAATGTGTGTGTGTGTGTGCATGAAGAGAGAGAGAGGGGTGGATATATTGGAGCATTTGATCACCAGGCAATAACAACTTGCTGATGAAATCTGCTCTGTTACAGCAAATTTACATTTGAATTTTGATTTTGGGCTATTGTGCTTGATTACCTGACAAATACGTGGAATCTTCCGAACTCGTAAAACTCATCTCACCACTGCCTCCTTTACCGGGGATCCCAACACTTACATCACCATCAGTGAACCGGTCGTGAGAACGAGGGATGGCCTCATGGGACTTATTTAGCCAAGCCTCCTGCAGCTCAAGTGCACGACACAGGCTACCTACCACAACATCCATCGATGGACGTTCAATCCCGTCACTACGCACGCAATTTTCTGCAATCACGAGATACTCCTTCAAACATTCTGGTGCTATTCTATCAATTAGGAGTAGGGCCGGATCAATTATCCGACCAACAGTACCCATTTCAACATTAGTTTTGAACCAACGGACTAAATTTACTTCCTCCTCGTCCCTTGTGATAACCGTTGTCTTCCTACCACAGAGGACTTCCAGTTAGATGACCCCGAACGAGTACACATCGGATTTTACAGTTAATTTTGCACTAGCAAGGTACTCTCGATCCATGTATCCCATACTGCCAGCGACAAAAGTAGAAGCGGTAGCAGTCGATCCATTGGTGGGTAGCACAACCGAAAACTCTAAACTTGAAAGTTTGGCAACCCAATTCTTGTCTAGCAGAATACTACTTGGCTTTAGGTTGTGGTGAATGATTGTCTGTCGGGTACCTCTGTGTAGGTATTGCAGTCCTCGTGCTGCACCTAAGCAGATCTCAAGACGCTTTACCCATGGAAGAGGATCAAGATTGGGTCCAAAGAGGTGATGGTGGAGAGATTTGTTGACCATGTACTCATACACAAGAATCAATTCATGGTTGTCATTGCAATATCCGATTAAAGGAACGATGTGAAGGTGACGGAGCTGGGATTGCACCTGGATCTCGGCTGTAAACTGGTCGAGGTTCTTTCCGCTTGATTTCCCCTCTTTCCACCGTCTAATCGCCACCTCAGTATTTCCCATGCGGCCTCTGTAGACTTTGGTATAACCAACATCTCCGATCAACAGATTCTCATGGAACTCGTTTGTTGAGGCTTGAATTTGTGACAGCCTGAAATGATGGTATAACCGGAACCGGACAGCAGGCTCCGCAAACAGGTCCCTCAACATCTTTTTCCCCAAAACCACACCTTGAGATAGTATGCGCGCAAAACCCAAAATCAACTTGGAAAGACTTTTTTCGTGCTTGTTTATATCGTGATGTGATGCCAATATGTACTGGAGGCTGACTTCCACTTCAACCATCGTAGGCCTTGCCTGTGGCTGCTTGTGCAAACATCTGTTAGCAATTTCCACAAATAGCTTCAGATGCTTAGGTGATATTTGCCCTCTTAAATAGGGATCGATGATCTGATCAAGCATTCCCTTCCTGATGCACTGTTGAGCCCATAAAGGTAGACTGCGTTGTTCCTCCTCATTGTCATCATTTCTTATATCCACTGGCAGCCTCGCACATAACACTTCAAATAACACCACACCAAAGGCATACACATCCGATTTCTTGGTTAGTCTACGAGTCAAGAAATACTCTGGATCCAAATAACCAAACGTGCCTTTAACATCGGTGCTAACATGGGTTTGCGCGATGCCCATTTTGGACAACCCAAAATCTGAAATCTTAGCAACGCAGTTTTCATCTAAGAGAATATTTGATGTCTTGACGTCCCTGTGTATGACACCTTGCTCAGTGTTATGAAGGTAGTCCAGTCCACGAGCAGCATTGATGCAAATCTGAAGCCTTTGCTTCCAAGTGAGATGCTGAATATTTGTACTGTTTTCTTTTCCACGACTTTCGTAGAGATGATCCGCGAGCGTCCCGTTGGCCATGTAGTCATAAACAAGTATCATCTCGTTGCATTCATCGGAGTAGCCAATCAGAGTGACGAGATGAGGGTGCCGGAGCATGGAAAGCATCTTGATCTCTGACCAAAACTCTTCTGCCCCCTGCTTGGACTCTGTATTCAACCTCTTAATGGCAACCACAGTTGTTCCATGGTTCATGAACCCTTTATACACCTTACCGAATCCGCCTTTCCCAATGAGCAAAGCATCATCAAAGTTTTGAGTCGCCCATTGTATCTCAGCAAGTGAATAGCAACGGCAAGATTCCCCGGATTGATTGCCTCCGTCGCTGGTTGACATTTTTATGAGTTCCGGGATCCTGGAAGCTGGTTGAGTTGCTGGAAGGACTGCAAAGGATTGCAGTTGGCAAATGATGATAAAAAAAATGGAGTGAAGAGGAAGAAGTGAGGGGAGAGGATAATTGGAATAAAAATACAATTTTTGTAATGTTTGAGAGTGACTAGGAAGATAGAAGAAACGGACTGCAGTTGGCTTTCTCCTCAGGTCAATGATCACGTAGCCGGCCACAATATGATTGGGACTTGAGGCTCATTTTGGTGTTTTTAGAGCAGAAGGAACTCGTATGACATACCAAGTATTATCTGGTATGACATACCAAGGTATGATTTGGTTTTAAAAGCATCACATCAATATCAAGAAAAAATTGACATACAAAACGGAAGTAAAGTTTTTTGAAGCTTTTAATGTTTACTTTAGGCATCTAGCATAGACTGTTATGTTTTTGTCTGTTTCATATTTTTTGTTTTTCAGTTGCCACGAAACATTTTGATTTCTTTTACCCTGGTTGGAAAGATAATGAATTAGTACCTTAACAACAACAACAACAATAATAAAACCGATCCAGTCCCCAATCATTAGGGGTATGAGCGGGGATGATTGGAGATAGACCTAACATTTGGCAATATTCACATTAAAATTGATTCATCTCATACAATATAAGAAAATGTACATACAACTCCTCAACATTCATCCGAGCATTTGATGACCCAAATGATTAAAATCTAGTGGATTCATTCCTCATCAACAGAAAAATCAGGTTCCGCCGGCTTCTTCAATGAGCTACCCACACCAGAATCGGATCCAGAAAACTTCTCAACACCCCTCCTAGTGCTTGCTGCCAATCTGGCTGCATAAACAGCAATTCCTGAGCCGTGTGGAACCACGTCTGCATCAAATGGTCCACTCAATGGCTTGGACTCATCCGCGGCAGGGTACTCCTTAGCCCTGAGCTCTGCAGCATTTTTTCTCCGTTTATACCTACGCCATGCCGCTTGCACAAAACACGCAGCCCATGTCCGCCACTGGTGAGAGTAGAATCTAAATTTGTGCCTGAGTTGTTTGCTGTGGAGCCTTCTGAACTGTGAAGCCACGAATTTCAAGTCCTCTGCCCTGAGAGCAAACGCCTCCACTTCGGAAATGGCCTTCACAGTGCGGGTGGAGGATGGGAGGATGACACTAGGACGCGGATCGAGGGCCCACGTAAGGAGTTCCTCGCCGCAGAAGTCTCCTGGGCCAATGCTGCACGAGTTGAAGAAACCAGTGCGGCCCCCGTTGGTGGTGTAGGAATCGAGGTTGCCGCGGATTATGAAGAGCATTTCGTTGACGGGATCGCCCTCGCGTACTAGGGACGTGCCTTGGGTGCACAATGCAGGTTTAAGCCGCTCACAAATGGCATCTAGCATCCGTTCGTCCATTTGATCGAACAGTGGAACCTGCTTGTTCAAATAAAGGAGATTAGGACTAATTTAGGAGAACATATGAAAGAAAATATTGGAAGCTTCAGCCAGAATGATGTAGCAGTGGTACTTTTTGGAAGTGCCAGCCACCATATTAGGTATTTTCATTTGAAATGAAAAGAATGTATTGTACTCTTCATTTTGTTTATATACTATTGCTCAAGTGTTTGGGGGGATTTAAGAATTGGTTGAGCCGCCCAATTTCCCAAGGAAAGCAACAACCAAACATCGGGTCATGAACAAGAATGAGAGGACATGATCTTGTGACTTACTCGGCGAACTAGATCATAGCAAAGGTGGCGTTTAATGTCTCTCCGGAGATCCATAGGCAAGCCTTTGAGAAGATTTTCTTCATCAACACCACGAGTAGCCACCCACTTGTACTGATCATATTTCCTCACGGACTGCCTCAGTTCTGGAGGAAGTTGCCTATGATGCATCCATTGTTCTGTATCTGTTCTCTGGATCCTCCATTCCTCTAACCGAACAGTAGTGGATTGAAGATATGTCTGCACGTGGAACAAGTATCAGCATTTGCATCATTATTCGACTGATGGCAACTTAAGGCCTTAAGGGAGTTCTTTGTAGCAACTAGAAGCATTTAAGCTCCTTAGGCTGTGTTTGGACTTTGGATAATGGATTTGTGGAGGGTTTGGCAAGGGAAGAACCACGATAGGGAAACCAAAGGAATGTATTTACCTTCTTTTCCTTTCCCACCATATATTCACAAATCCGTGGTCCAAACACAACCCTAAAATTTTTGGAGGGCGGTTAAATATTTATTAGTAAAAGAAGACTACTATGCTTGGTAAATGTCGATACGGATTGAAGTTCGTCGGTTTTTTCTCAATAATTCATTTAGAGGCTTAAACATATGCTCTTCTGGCTTTGTGCCTGTGACAGATGACTTAACCAACCTACTGTCACCCACTTCTGCATCATCAGAATAATAAAACACTTACTTGCATATTTCCAATGAGCAATGCAAAGAGAACCAATCCCAGAGTTGCGATGATGATTGCAAACATTATTTCTCCAACGTAAGTGCTTGTGGAAAGATTTTGCCCAAGACAGCTGCAAGTATTGGCAAAGATGAGCTTTAGAAGCACTAGTAACATATGATAATAGTGAGATTCAATGACGTGTTATGCAATTGAAAATTTTGGGTTTCCAATATTCGGTTTGAGGAAACGAGAATGAACAATCCCCCTCTACCAAGGGCAGAGGGACATAGGGACAATTGGGGTCAACTGACCCCACTGGCCTTCATTTTTCCGTAGGGCTACTACTAATATACTCCCCAAATTTGCTTATTGACCCCACTTTGATTTTGTATTTGCCCCAACCTATTCCAAATCGTCTGTTGTTTAGCAAACTAAGGGTGCAAAACAGAATTCAGGAATCCACAGGAGTTAGTTTGGTTTGCCCGAGGATTTCTAGTAAAGGGTTTCAGAGGTAGATTTTTTTGGGATTATAAAACAAAATGGGTAGATTTTTGTTTCTGATGTAGATTTTTTGGGATTATAAAAAAATGGTCGATTTTTTTTTTATAATGAGTGGAGAGAAATAGATATAGAAACGAGAGTAATAAATTGAAAAAAACTATATACTGGCTGAATAGGTGCTCTAACTTTTTTTTTTTTATAACCGGATGTCCGAGCCAATTTACGCGCATCTCAACTAATTCCGGAGCCCTGAATGTAACGACCGTGCATAACTCTCAGTGGCCTCAAGAGTTTGTTGGCAAGGGGAATCGAATTAAAAAAATAACTAAGCTCTTAATTAAGTTTACCTAACATTTAAGGTTTTTATTTAATTTGTCTTTAGGGTAACCAATTAAAAAAAATTAACTTGCATAAGGATCTAATTTTTTCCCCCACTAACTAAAAATCCTGGCTCCGCCCCTGCCCTCTACCTTCCCACCTAGTATATAGTTATCCTTTTGGTTGCCAAAACAATGATAAAAGAAAGAGAATCTGAAACTTCGCTGCTCTCTGGAGTTCAACAAATTAGAGTTACAATTTCAATTTTTCGTCATCTGGAGAAAGAACCATACATCAAAGGCGAACTCCTTTTTACAAATACCATGTGCAAAAAAGAAGATAAATGTATCTCATGAAATAGCAGGATTTTTATGTCAGACAACAGGAAGTTGAAAGAGTGCCAAAGAACCGTCTCACCTCAAGTTCTTCAGACCCCACCAGAGACAGTAGAAGTACTTGCTGATGAAAGACGAAGATGTAACACGAGATGCCATTGCATCACCATATATACCAAAAGGATAAGAGCTGGCATTTGGATCACAAATATTTGTGATATTGCTCGATTGGAACCACGCCTTTCTATCAGAATGGTTGACCCTGCGGCAGTCAAGGAAGCCAGTATTGCAAGATTGATTCTCAAGACTGCAGGCATATCTCCAGCATGCTTCTTGTCTCTCAATTGACAGAAGGTACCAGCAAGCTCCTAAAACCTGCAATTGGAAAACAATAGAGGAGAACTTAAGGAGTTGAAGAAAACATCCATATCAGATTAATACTGAATCTTGCAAAATATGTTACTCGTTTTCTTGTTCCCCCTTTTTTTGGCTTTCTTTCAAAAGCGAAAGGAACACAATGCTTCGGTTTCATCCAATGGAATCTACCCATCCCTCTTGAAGCTCCCTTTCAATCATCAAAAGCTTGACAAACCACCAATTAGGAAGCCTTTTTTCTAGTTCTTTTTCTTTCAATTTCTTTTCTGTCCTTTGTGCTTCCTTTGGTAGGAACAAACCAAATAGACAGGAGTAGGTTATCAATGTAATGTGAAAAAAGAAACTTCATGGATAAGCTTAACGTGTCTTTGCAGTAGAGTACATAAAATGAATCTAATTAAATTCAGTAAAACAAACGGAGAAGGCACAACAAACATGGCAACTGAGCAGCAAGATTGGCACCCTCTTTTGACAAAGTGATCTATAATAAAATAGGAGCTTAAAACTAGAGTACTGATGCTTTCATGTACTTACATGGCTTGCCAACATATATAGCATCAAGTTATAAGCAGCCCCTGCCCATGCTGTTGTCGTCACAACGCCAGCAGCTTTGACAATTTGCGATGACAGCGGAAATATGAGGAAAAGCCTGGGAAGATACTGGAAAATGAGACAAAAGCGAAGGACATTCTTGGTGTTTGCCATAGTTGAACCCCCTAGACAGGGGATAATGATCCAAATCAATACCTGAAAAAGGTAACCAACAATCGCAGATAAAAATTTAGTTGCAATTTTTTGCTTCACGGCTGGCAAGGAAAAATACTTTGGAAATCTTTCACAATGATTTCGTTGAACTTTTCATAAGGGTAAAAGTGAATTCGAAATACATGAAATGTTTAGAAACCAAAAATCAAAACTTACTCAAATGTATAAAAGCCTAATAATTTAACTACTAGATTCATTCTCCGATATGCATAAATAAACAAGCAAAAAATAAAAGAAGTTGTATCTACCAATACAAAATTGTTAAGTATCGTCTACTCTATACAAGTGTATAAGATACCACAATTTCGAGGTCTAAAATCATAGTAGGTTAATCGAAATACTAGCATTCTATGAGAGGGGCATATGGGTTGGTTTGGCAATAATAATAGTATCATATACTGCTAGTTAATGTAATATGGTAAGGTAAGCATTGAATTGAAGAAGATTTGCTCGACAGACCTGAGGAAGGGGAAGGGCAGCAATAAAATCAATCCAAAAGCTCCTCCTGATGTACCTCGAGGCTATCTTTGCGGAGTCAATAACAAGCTCTCCTCTCCCAAATACACGAGAAGAAGGCGCAACATAGGCTGTCCGAAACTTAACAAAAATCTGAATTGCGTAAAACACATCCGCGATTGATCTGATAATCGTTAGGGCAACTTCAAGTGTTATTCCAATATTGATACACAAATCGTCTCGAACCTCTGGCAAGTAAAAGAACAAGGGGTCTACGAATAAAGAAACTAAACAAGCGACTAAGAAAATCTTGTTCCATCTACGAATCGTTTGCCCGCGAGGATCCAATATCTTTCTCTTCACTCTCTCATAGTCCTCAGAGAAAACCCTGGATAGTACTTTCGATTTCAAGGATCTTCCTGTCCCAGCAGTCTCCTTTTTGGCCATCTTAGAACTACTAGGCTCTGATATTTTTCTTCCATCAATCTTGTACTTGAACTTAATCACACCATCTCCATTAACTATTGGCAATTCTTCCAGTTCAAGATCATCTTGGAATCTGTCATGTAAAATTCTTCCTCAAATCACTAACAAAAACAATCATTCTAAGCTAAATTGACAGACATTTACCAAATTGAATCTAAGAAAGCACGTAGACTACTAGTGAAGTGGACCAGAGGGGAATACCTGACAGATCTTGAATTGCCATAAGCCATGGAAATTGATCAAAAAAATGGCAGTGGCTTCAATAGGAGGATTTGATCTGGAGTGAAATGAAAAGCAAGAAATTTGTGAATATTAAGCCATGAATCACGGCAAAGAATGCACAACCACAGATCAAATGAGACCTTGTATTGCTTCTTCCAGCAGGAATCATGTGAGATAAAATGTATCAGCTTTGGCAGGGAGTGATGAAGACTCTCTCCTTTTTGGACCAAAAGTTTTAGTCAAACACGTGACCAATTCATTAAAATTGGTTTTGTGGCGTAGGGCTTACAATTTCCACATATGCTTCTAGAACAACCTTAGATTTGTCAATTTCAGTTGAAAAAACTAAGATGTCAAACCCATAATTTATTTTTTTATAATTAAAATGTAATAAATTGTGTGGAATTTCATTTTCAACAAAGAATCAAATAAGATGATGCGATATTTGGTGTCCAAACCCTATTGGAAAATTCAAGTTCCTCAGAACAGACAAAAAAAACTGGAAAATGTGATGAGGCAATAACCATCACTATTAAGATACCCAGAAAAGTAAAGAAGTAAAGCTGAAGTTTGCTAGCTGGCCCCTTTTTAAACGCTAATGGAAATGAGTATACAAAAGGGTCCAAGTTAAATACAAAGAGAAGAATCGATTCTCATGAATCAAATAAAAGGAGAAAGCACTGGGATGTGTGTGTGTGTGTGGGATGTGTGTGTGTGTGTGTGTGTGTGTGTGTGTGTGTGTGTGTGTGAGAGAGAGAGAGAGATAGAGAGAGAGAGAACTTGCAAGCATTTCTTCCTGGAATAAACCCAATAAAATCCACCATAAACCCTTGTAAGCAAAAAGTGTCCGATTCCTTCCTGCTCTCTCAATTGGAAATTGGAGTACGGTACAATAACAAAAAAATTCGATACAGCCCAGAAAAAGAGAAGTTTGGGTCTGTTTCTTCCAAACAAGAAATAAGCTAAAAAGATTACGAATTTTGATACACAAGTTGTCCCTTGCTCTTGTAAATTGGGCTTTTCACTTGGTATGTCTGTATCTATGTATATATATGTATGTTCCCTCTCTATAGGAGATTCTTGCAAGTTGCTTTGTATAATTGTATGTGTGTGTGTGTTGCAATCTGAGGAGAGAGAGAGAGCATGAATCAGAAATCCAAGACGACAAGGTTCAGAATGCGGCTATAAATAGAGTACCTTAAGCACAGTATCTCTCTATCTTTGCCGAAGTACGGTATCAATTTTAAAGAAAATGTAAAGTGCCTAATCAAGTAAAAAAAAAAAGTACAGAGGCTGCTGCAGGTAACTTTTCATGGTTTGCTTCTCTATTTTACCTACACAGTGCCGAATACAGATGCTGCTGCACTTGCTCTAAGATGAAATTTGACACGTGTCATCAATAGGATTGTATCACAATGTTTTAGTAGATCTATCTTGACAACAGGGAATATTTTCAGTTCAAACTCATTGTGGTAGTACAGTTTGTGTGCATTCATGACCGCTAGAAGGTAATTATCTTAATACTGATATTATAAGAAAAAATTAGAATATTTTTGTTATTCTGAATGCTTATGCACTTAATTCATAGATAATTAATAGATGTGTATATTTAATGTTGCGGACTTTGTTCATTAGACAGTTTCTCCTTCAGGGTCAATAGTCTCGATGAGTTGGGTCACTCATATAAGACATGTATTAATTATTAATGGAATCCATGTCCCGGTAAGAATTGATGATACCCCCTTGAGTAAGCTTATAAGTTTCGATTATGTGAAACACTGCAGGTGGATATTTGTATCCGACATATCGAATAAGTTAAGTGTAAAGTCCCTAGATGTTTTATAAGATGTTGATTAAATAAAATTATCAATAATTTAATTTAATCAATGGGTATTTGTAATTTTAACGGGGGAAATATTTATGTATGTAGTTAAATGGAGCTCGAATCGAATTTAATTTGAGATAGGAATGAGAGTGCAATTATAATTCTGTAGTGGGATAAATTATAGCTGGTGTAATAAGAAATATAATCCATGGAGGATTGTGGTTTCTTATTTGCACAAGGAGCCCCGTCTGTAGTTATCCTTAGGTCCCTAGCATAGCCCTGTATATATGTGGTTATGCTCTCTAGATTTTCATAGAATTTCACATCACACAAAGTTGTGTCTTTGAGATAGAACTCAGAGGTTGCATTTGGAGTCCTCTCTCAGAAATACAGTCGAGATATAAGAAAATACGTTAGAATATACTGGGGTTGTCCGAGTTCAGACGAAGTAATCGAACTGTTTCAATCAAAACGTATCAAATCAGCCTAGCTTCAGTGTTTACGAAAGAGAGGTAAACAGACCCTAATTTTGCCTTGTAGGATTTTTAATTGTTTATTATATAATCTGTACGTATTATTATTGGGTCTTGGGGAATTGGTTCCCAACAATATAACTTATCTTTCCGATAAAAAAAAAACAATATGACTTATCTTGGTTTTGGTTCCTCGCAATAAATCTGTAAATCAATTGAGTCGTTTGGAAAGTTTGAGGCTCGACTTAAGAGTTTTATCATTTTTAAAATTATGTCAAGAAATTATTCATAATTTTAAATTATTTAAGAATAATTGATTAAAACATGTGACGATCACGGAGTAGAATTAATAGAATGTTGCTCAACGATCACCGAGCACAAAAGGGTTCTAGTTAGCAGGGCCTTACTCAACCAATTACTTTTTTTTTTTTTGGTATATTTGATCATTGGAGGGGTACTATAGTCAAATTTTGCAGGCCAACTTGCCTTTAACGGGGTTTGTGGCAGATAAAGAGCTACGCTGTAATAGAAAATAAAAATTGAGCAAATTAATTTTCGTTTGAATTTAACTCCAAAGATAACTTAGTGAAGCTTCAACATATGCGAGAGCTTACAAGTCTTCGGTCTCTTCCCACTACAAAATGAGTGGCTTCTATACCAACATAGCACCTGCAATCCGAATGACACCTCGGAGCTGCAAAGCAAGTCAAGGGAGGGGTCTTCCCTCGGGAACAAATCAAGAAACTATAAAATAAAATAAAAATCGCCACATAGCGTTAGTGAATTAATGATTAGTAAATTATAACTATAAGCCGATATTGCTCCATCAACTCGCATATGAGAACTCTCTCATGGAACTTATGCCCTCCGCCATGACCACTTGGGCTAGAGCCCAGGGTCAAGAAAGGGAACTATAAAATTGACCTTTTCAATTCCTCATACATGGACCACAAAGGGATGACTTCTAAATTACTCCCAAAATTTGGCTAACGTCGCAAATTGACAATTAAAGACTTTTGGCTTGTTGTACATGGGAATTCTAAGCCCCTCGTGGCATCTATCATAATTTTGAGATTTTGCTTCATAATTTGTGAAGAAAATAAATACAAATCATATCTATCAATAGACGATCTAAATAATTTTTGACATAGAAGAAGCTCTCGACGGTATATAAAATGAATAATTTCGATTATCTTCTCAGCAAAAATGACCACGAAAGAAGACTTTTAAAAAAAATAAAAATGGGAAGTGGAGCACCTTGAGGAATTGACTTTTGGGGCAGTCCTTTTTGCTTCTTTTTTTATGCTTTTGTTCAACAGACATAAGCTGAAAAGTAAAGTTTGGCAGCAATAACTGGGGCCAGAAACCAGTCCTTGCTTACCTGTATACATCCATCAAGTTAGCTCAAACCATGACTACTTATACATTGAGCCCAGACAGATCTCTTCTGTCACTACTCGCTAGACAGTTCAGTAAGTTTAGGACCCCAATCATTTCATGGGGTTTTGACAAGGTGGACATTTCGAGTCAATTATTTCAAGATTATGTCAATTATTTAAAAAAAAAAAAAAAAAAAAACCAGGAGGTGAAAATGTCCGAAATAAATCTTTTCGTTTATCAATTTTTACTTATTTAAGATGTTATCGCCATATGATCGAACACTAATTAAAGCTTAGCTAAATAAATAAACTAGAACAAATTGCAGGGAAAAAGCCGTAAAATTTAATTGAGGCAGAGGAGGTGATAGAGTTAACAAAAACTAGAATGGCCTTTTGGATCAAAGGAAAATATGACGTCAAGGATTACTCTATAGGGGATTTCGTGAGGTGTCTTGAAGGCGTTAGGAAAATCAAAGTATAACCTTGTTTTCCACTTATTGATGCCAAAACTGAAAGGGAGCTGTCTTATTTTGGAGTACTAGTTTGCTGCTACGTTAGGCCTCGCTATGGTACCTCACTGCTTATGGTACCTCACTGCTTTGGACAAGCCACTTTCTCTGTATCCCCTTTTTCATTTTTTCTTCATTTTCCTTTTCCTTTGCACTCCATTCAGCAGTTCGCTGGATGTGAATACATTGTTCCTTTATCTCGATGTACTCTTTATCGAGTTTTAATAAAATTTTGTTGCCGATAAAAAAAAATGCCGTAAATTAGTCTGTAAACTGCAGCAAACACCCTGCAGGGTTTTTATTATTAGAAAAGTTAATGAACTGAACATTTTCTAATGCTTGTTTTTTTGGACTAAAATTGCTTATCTTTCCAACCTGCTAGATTTTTTCTCCATATTTAACTCTTTCATAGGAAAAAAACTTGGGTGTCGGTCGGGTATGGCCACGTGGTGCTTGACCGTGCATCTCGGCCGTTCTCTCTCTCTCTCTCTCTCTCTCTCTCTCTCTCTCTCTCTCTCTCTCTCTCTCTCTCTCTGAAATTTGGGCGGTCCAAAATATTTTTGGACGGCTAAGATACGCAGTCGGGCACCACGTGGCCATACCCTACCAACACCCCTTTCATTGCATTGTACAAAAAAATTGTTTAGCAACTAGGGACCTCAGAAAGCTTGTGAGTTAGGTTCGACTCTCATCCATATGCTATAATATTATGTATTAGGCTAGTTTATATTGGGCTTTATACTAGCTTTAATTGGGTTTTCTATTAGTGAGCAGTAGGACTAATAATTATCCAAATTAGTCGATCCAGACCGAATATAGCTCTCAAGATTTTATTCGCAAGGATTGAGTCAAGAGGAACAAGTAATGGCAATCGTCAAACTTAACCCTCAAATTTGAAAGGACTCATCAACGGTGTTTAATATTGCACAGGCACATCACCTCTAGATCAAAATCTTGTTCGTAATACAAGTTTAGTATGGTACGATGTAGTAAGGGAGGGCTTCGGACTTATGGAGGTGTGCTGTGTGTAGCTCCTTATTTGACAATCTTTGCATATAAATTAATTAATGTATATTTTCCCTAGACATATGATAATGTGGTCCCAAATCCAACAACTTTGGACACTTTCAGAGTGTCATGCAAACTCTCTGTCTTTCTTCCACAATATCATCAACTAATGCATTTACAGGAATGGATCATTCTAGCTTATTTGGTCGTGTACCAGACTATAAGTAATCAGGTGCAAAAATGATCTCGGTTCATGTTGATTGAACAATATCGATACTTATTAGATAGTGATTTAACTTAACTAGCATACTAATATCGTCATTGAAAAAAAAAAAAGACACTCCATTATAATCTCAAGAAAGGAATTGGTCAAAAAATACAAAAAAAAAACAAAATTAAAACAAAAAAAACCATCCATTCAAACGAACGAATAGGAATATTAATACGAATAATTATGGAAATAGAGGACTCCCACTGAATAATAGGAATATGAAAACGAATAATCAATAGGAATATTAAGCATTCAATTCAGAGGGATGGATTTTGTCAAACTTTGTGGTTGTGGAGAATTATTCTGTTCTTTAGAGACCATTAATTGGGTTTGAAGTGTCTGTGGACCCACCATTGAGTGTAGAGGACTCCCACTGAATAATTATGGAATAGAAGCAGCAATTATTGAAGATTGACTACAGATTAAAACGAACGCGGGTTGCTTCTGTGCACGATCCAGGTCGTCCGTTGCTTGGATGGACGATTCAGATTTCAAACAACATGGGAGAACTATTCGCGCAAATAGTTTCTTCGAATTCTGGGTCGTCTATTCAATCAACGAACGACCCAGATCGTGCACAGCAGCTGATGTATAGCTTGTGCACAGCAGCAACCCCGGTCCGATTAAAACTAGTGATAAGTTAAACCGACAAAGGCAGGGAAGTCTGGGGAAAGTTTATGAAGACTAATTATAGATTAAGTTAAACCGACAAAGGCAGTACTGGGCTCCTAATTTTGGGCTTTTTTGGAGGGGCCAAAAGCCCAGGTTTTCTTAGTTTTACCAAAGCCGGTGCTAATAATGCTCATTTCTTCAATAAAAGTGTGGACTTCACAAACTTTGAATCGGGACCCGCATACTCTTTTGATAGAGAGGATTGAGGTTAGCAGGCTGTTAGTTGGGCTTAGTGTGATTATGAGCTTATGCGTTGTTCTGCATCATTCAGATACTTGTATTATTCTACTGCTTACGATAAAAAGATATTAGTAGTTCTAAAGCATCAATTAGCAAAGCTTAGCAACTACCGTGAAATTAAAAAAATTAAAAAAATTAAAAAAAAAAAAAAAAGAAAAAGAAAAGAAGAAGGAGATGTGAATATTCAACTGTGGGGCTATCTGCTCTCACATGGGTTGAACCTCCTGCAACTTTTTTTTTTTTTATTACTACCTCTGTCCGGATTTGTTTGTCCCTCGTTCTATTCAAGATTGCCAGTTACAACACATTTCAATTTGACAATTGTTAGAATGTGTTTCGGTACCAACCCAAATGTCGGAGGCCTATGACAGAAATACCAAGGGGAAAAGAAAAATAGGACGACATATCTCATCCTACCATCGACCAGCAAAAGACCGCAATTGAATCATCGAAAGACAGTTCAAAAAATGTGTTGTGATAGTATGGCCTCTATAATCACCAAATAAGTTTCCTACATGTTGCGATTGAATAATTTTGGATGGCGTAGCCACAGAAAAGAGAGCATCTTGGGCTGTGTATAGCAATATGTGGCTATTACAAAGTACATATTTACCATTTTGGTTAGTCGTTGTGGAATGTGGAATTCTAGGCAAAGATATCAGCCTAAAAACAAATTAACCTTGCAGAACTCCACTGAATCCACTGAATAAAGTGTTTGTGAGCTATCGATGACAATGGCGTAGGGTCAACTATTTACAAGTCGCATAGGCAAAAAGCCTACGAATTCGGGCCTTTCATTCTCAGCTTTCCTTTCCTCTACTAGGAGTATCATTGAATAAAAGCATTTAAGAATTCAGGGCTTCCAAACAATATGGATGGAGCGTGCAAGGCGCAACTAACCTTTTCGAAGCCTTGTGCTTAAGCAGGACAACAAATGAACAGACTAGTTACAGCACTGTAAAAAAGAAAACAATGGATATTGCACTAAAAGAGACTTTGTCAAAAGAATCAATAGCGGATATGTCATATTAAGTGAAGAATTTCTCCTCAATATTCCCACAATTACAAGGCTATACCCCCCCATATCTCTCTCAAAGACAAAAAGACCATTTCTCCTTATATACAAAAACCATGGGATGAACTTGTAAACCCTAATTCTCCCCCTTTTCCCCTCTAATTGAGTTTCCCACCTTTCCCGAATGCACTTCACGTACAATGCAAAACAAAAGTAATATACCAACCATGTCGGAAACACCCGAGTCCCTCTAATCCCTATACCTTCAAATTATCCCCCCACTTTCCCATAACCACAAAAATGCAAAATAGTAAAAGATAAAACGAGGCACTAGGATGGATCCTACCATAATTTGAGAGGATTAAAAAACAAGCCAACGATTACCTTGGCTGACGTTGCAAATTAAATGGTCGAGCTGGTCTAACAGATGGTTGAGGCAACGAACTACCAAAGGACATGGTCTGTGATCGGGTAACCATATCGACCATGGATGGAGTCTGATAAGACTGCACGAGGCTAGTATTATATGTGGAATCGCCACGTGCAGTTGCTCTCTGCCATGAATGCGAGCTCAATCCAGACAAAACATAAGCCCTTCCGGATGATTCATATACAGGGCGATTTGCCATCCTTTCTTGCATTTCCCTCAGTTCTGCACCCAAAGCAATGCATAACAGATCACCAGCTCGCATGGAAACGGTTTCTGACATTGCTTTATGACATCTCCCAAGGACCGACACTGCACCAGATAAATCACCCCTTTCGGCTGCAGCTCTTGCGTCCACCATAGCCTCTGTTGCAAAGAGCCTGTTACGCTGCCTATCCACTTCCACTGGCACCACTAAGTCTCTAACTATTTCAGGCCTCTGAATCTTGAGCTCATTAGCTTCTTCAAAAGTAATCAATTCTTTTGTGATGGGGTCTTTGTAAACACATCTGACTTTCAATAATGACATCCCATTTGAGGACCCATCATCCAAGGCTGGAATATCGACTGTCACAAGAAAATCTCTCTCTTCTTCGGCATACAAGTCTCCTACATCGATAAACCCTTGTCTTGCAAAAGGCATCACTCTGGTTTTATAACTTCCCGCTTTGACTGAACCAAGCTGCATTCCTGGGTGAAGACATTCAACTCCCACCTCCAGTTCCTGCACCACCACACTCAGAAGCCCGCCAATGCATTGGGCAAAGGCATCCTGAATCACATTCTCAGCTTCTATGAAAGAAAACGTCCCCCCAGAATTTTCAGAGACTGAGTGCATTAATTTAGAATCATGATCCCCACCAAACCCAAAAGCGTGAACTGGAACCTTTGATCCTATACCACCATTCCCATGATTTGAAAAAGGGAGAAGAGGTTGGTAATCTAATTGGGAACGGGATCCAACTGGACTGCTGACAGTGTATGTATCCTGTCCATCGGATAACAGGATGATGCTGCCAACTGGATTCTTCCACTTCCGGTCTGTAACAACCTTGGCAGCTTTCCTTAGACCATCAGCAATGTTGGTCCCACCATTTGAAGTCAAGCCATTAACTGCTTGTAGTGCTGCTTGTTTTCCGGTCTCAGTCATTCGACGTAGTGGAAACAAACGGCGGGCTGTTGAGGAGAAGGCAATAACTGAAAGCCTGTCATAAGGGCCAAGGTGTTGTATCACGAACCCCATGGCTCGTTTTAACAACGCTAGTTTTGTACCCGCCATGCTTCCACTGACATCAAGCACTGTGACAAGATCAACTGAAGCACGAGAATTAGCGTCATTCATCCCACCCTTTTGTCTTGTGCTTGTAAGAGCTTTTAGATGGATCAGAACATCAAAATCTTTATGAGAAGCTGATCTTGAAACAGCAGAGAGTTCTGGGTATGTTTTAATCTCTATTGCTCCAATACAACGGCCGTTGTCAGAAAAATCTTTACGGAATGAGGATTTTTCAGTAATCTCAGGTTGGTGGTCAAGAAGTTCGTCATCATTGAAAATAAGTGGTTCAGAGGGATGAGAAAATGATGTAGCATGCCTATTTGGACTGGCGCGAGGGGGCGGAAGCCAGTGGGCCCCTGGAACTATATGCATTCCTTTCCCTACATGGGAAGGTTTCTTAAAGGGGATTTCCTTCCATTTTGCTCTGCAAACCGGGCAGATTTTGTTTCCATGTGTTACGTTAGAAGTAACGCAATGGAAGTGGAATGAGTGGGAGCATTCTGCAGTGAAAATGGCATGACCCTGGCCTGGTTTCATGGTGTTAAGGCATATTGAACAAATTTTCTGCAGTGGGAAAGAAATGCTAGTGAAAATCATGCATAAGGACACAGAATCAGGATAAGAAACAGTTAGGATCAAGGAAAAGACCTTACACATAAAACTTAAAAAGAGCATCCTATAGACACTTGCAATTCTAGATATACAATCAAAATCCAAACATCATGCATTTTAGCCATTAATAGAGCCTACATTGAAGTCCTCTTTCACACAATTACAGATTAGAAAGATATTGCATCGTTGATTTGATCAGGTCATCTAGTTTGTTTGGAGACGAAATAAAGACTCTACGATGACTTGGATGAAAATCTCTTTTGAAGTTCTTACATCTTTATAATCAACCCTTCCAAAATGCCATCAGACATAAAATTACTTGAACTGGAGGGATTTCTTAGATCCTCAACCATCCTTCACCAGTAAATCAAAATTCCAGCGCGTATCTTATCGTTTCGTCTAATTCAAAAATCAACTGACCCATGGAGGCACTAGGCAAATCCTTTGAAAATCTTGTTGGATTCCACAGGTTAACAACAATTACATAAGATGGACCGGATTATTGAATGTTTTAAACAAAATAAAAGCATTGTTAGGCAAAATAGGTCACAGGACGTCCTGTAGTTGCCTCAATAAGAAGGCGTTAAAAGACTGACCCTCATGTCTTCATGAGTGGGTCAGTTGCATAAAAAGAAGAATAGTATGCAATCCATCCAAATCTTATTTTAGAGTAAAGGAAATTCACCCAAACTGCACCATTGTGGGTCAAACCGGTTCACAACTAGCATGAGTCAAAATTATCAAGTCAAAAGAATAGGAGAATATACTTGGTAAATGAGGAAAATAAAGAGAGAAACTTCTTTAAGATAGGAGGGTAAACAAGCGACTCTCAGTCTAATGATGAAGCTTTCAAGGCAATAAAAAAAGGGTAATATCAAAGCTCATTTATCAAAAGAAGGAAAAAAATCATTAGTTGCTTGTATATGATTATTCTTTTTTAGCCCTTTGATGAGCTCTCAATCAACGGTCTACAGGCTTTTCTAAGATTACATCAAAAGGGGAGAGAGAGAGAGAGAGAGAGAGAGATGTCTGAGAGGAACAGTGCAGCTGCTGACCAGACAAAGCACTTTCCTTTAAGGAGGGGAAGAAAAAGGGTAAGAGGACACTGTAGTTTTCCTTTCAGAACGAGGCTAGAAGACCCTGGTCCTTAAAGGGACTTATCTACTTTACCAGTTTACTAAAAAAAGGGCCATATGTGAACGGCAAACTGCATGACAACCAATAGTCCCTCTGCACAAATCACTATTATTACTCATCCATGCCCAATATCAGCCTAGCACTACCCCACATGAAGAAGACCGAAAACACACTCTTATTAACCAAACAAAAAAAGTGGATAAAAAAGTACCCTTTGACCGCTGCACTTACAGTAAACTCAAATTTTCACCCTGCATGTTGAGTTGTGTTAATCAAACCCTTACACTTAAGGTCATGTGCCAATTTTGGCCCCTTCATTCATCTGTTATTCAATTGAGGGTTACGTGGGCTCTATCTGTGACGTCATACCCAGACTTCACTTGAAAGAAAGATGGATGGAAAGGCTCCATTGACACTTGAGTCTTGACCCAAGTACAAATGACCGAAAGCGCAAGAATGTGAAAGCATCTTTCGAAAACATCCGAAACTGGAGCTAAAATTCGTGTGAGCGAGTATTAAGAACATGATCATAGGGTGACGATTGAGAGCAGAAAGTCCCAATCCTCAGATTATGTGACCTGGAATTTGACCTTCCCTAGCATAATTGGAAGTGGAAGTGGAAGGTGTAAACTGAGATTTTAGTAAAAACAAAAGGGTAGAAATTAGAGAACGTAATTTCCCAAAATTTACTACTCCAGTTAACAGCTACCAATTCCTTTCTGCAATATGATTATACTAATCAGATATCTACAAATGGAATTTGTCCATGGTATACGAAAATGGTTTTGGCATATGGTATCCGAAAGTAAGTATTCCGAATGCTGTGGTAAGGATTCCTGATATTGTGGTAAGTATTCCATATGATGAAAACCTGACACCAAAAATGGGGTAGTTTCACATAAAACAAGGTTGTTTTGCCACAACATCTAGAATACACCACAGCATCCGGATTACTTACTTTTGAGATACCATACACCAATACTATCTTCGTATACCGTAGGCAGACGGACTCCTACCAATGAATATTTCAAAAAAAGACACTAGAACGAAGACCTGTTTAAGAGAGAGAAACAAACTTGAAATTAATGCCAGTTACTGAATTAGAAGCAACAAAAAGCATAAAAAATGTTGGTCCAAATATTGAATCGACCATTTCTGGCTTAGCAAGTTGTATTTTTTTGGTAACTCAAGTGTCGGGACCACCTTACTTACTTACGCAAACCTCGACTAATCAGGTAACCCAATTCCACTATATAGTGTATACTAGTGGCAAAAAATCTCGTATAGACGGGCCACAAGAGTTGATCGCATCTAGGCTAAGACTTAGTAGGGAGATTCATATAGTAGATTTATATAATAATGTATTCATATCTATAAAAGTGAAAATCTGAAGATATAAGTGATAAGAAGCACAAACTTTGGACGACTTGGTGCCGTACAAGGGCAACCGGAGGCCGGAGGACGACGGAATCGGCGTAGTAGGCATCCGGAAATCATTACTCATCGCCGCCGTAGAGAGCAGAGCGTCGTCGGCGGAGGACGGCGGCGATTCCTCAGCTGCGCCGCGAGGGACGAAGAGGCACGTCAGAGCGAGCTTGGCTTTTCTCCATTTGCTTCCCATTTTGCGATCTGAGAGAAAGAGAGGGAAGGAGGGAGGGAGGGAGGGAGTTATGAAATTTTGTTGTTGTTCAGGACATGGGAAGGTGTGAAAGGCCGCATAGCAACGAGGCAGAGCAGATCTCCCAGCTCTCGTATTTTTAGCTTATCTCTCTCTCTCTCTCCTCACTTTTTGAACACAGGAATCGATAGGAGGATTGGACCAACGAAAGCAAATTATGCAGACATACATCCCGATATGGGTAGACAGTTGAGAGAGAGAGAGAAGAGAGAGAGAGAGAGTAGGGAATCGTGAAGTGAGGGAGTAGACTAATTAAAAGGGTTAAAAAAAATGGTAAAGGGCAAGGATTTGATTTTGTTTAGGCCAAGGGAGAGTCTTGGTTTTTGGGATTTATTAGGAACCAAGAACCCCGTTGGATGGCATCCGAGTTATTAGATATATTTTTAATGGTTTTGATTTAATCTTGATATTTTGTTGATCCGAGCCTTTTATTTTCGAGAAAAAATCTGAGTCATTGACTGCCGAGATCAACGACTCGAGAGCCTCCCTACAAAGGGTGCCCTCCAGGGTCCCAAGTCCTTTTGGTTTTGACCATCAAAGGAGCTTTAATTATCCAGTCAAGTGGTAATCGGATCACCCTAACACTACATTATATAGAGTTTATATATTTAATCGTGCATCCCATAAAAATCTGTAGTGGTGGAGTGCTCTAGAGCACCATGCAACTATACTGTGGGAGCAACAATTAAACTTGATGTTAGAATTAGTTGGGATTGGAACGATGTTGTTGGGTCATTGTTTGTGTCCTTTTTTAAACTCACTTATAACGAACGAGGGTAAGCTTCCACTACAGCATTTTTTGTAATCCCGAACTATAGCTATCAAATTAGTTTGTATATGTGAGGAGAATGGCTTGTTGATTTGACCACCTATACAAAAGTACTTTAATAAAAACTTAGCCTAAAATTATTCACCAGGTGAGTGCTCAGAGAATATAGTGCATCAATCAGGTTTAATATTTATGTTCCGTGGATTGCGACATAGAATCACATTATTGCGATATAGTTATCTCGAGATAAATTGATTTTAGTATGTCTAAAATTATGTTGATTTAAATTATGGGGGCGTTTGGCCGTCTTCTTTTTTTGCATTGTAAAGTTTTGAATATTTGGTATTTGAGAGTTAATTTTAAAATGCATTAGATTAAAATGAATTCTGGAAAAATAAACTGGAGATTGTACATTAAATAAAAATCACAAGGGGGAGAAGCTTTTTGGATTTTGATTTTACTCTTATAAAATCCTTGTGCAAAATTTATTCCCCATATTTTCCCAACATTTTTTTTCTAATTTTGACAACAATTTCAAAACCTATAGCCTACAATCCAAAATCTAAAAGGTAATTGGCTCCCAAACACCCCTTGTAATCTTGTATGCACATTAGTATAAAAAATTTGATGAGTACTGGAGTAAAAAAAATCTCCTACTACTCCCTCTGTCTTAAAATAAATGTTCCAAAATAGTATTCACCCCTCTTGAAAAATTATTTTAACTTCTTAAGCTATAATGAATTATATATGCAATATGGATCTTGTTTAAAAGATTTTGTTTAATCTTATTAAAAATTTTAAGCTATATACTTCCTCCGTCCCAAAAGGATGTCCAAAACCATTATTCACACATCTCAAAAAAATTTCTATATTCGGTAATTTATAATACTTTTTATGATTTTAAAATTTTTGTTTAATAAAACTAAGTGAGATCTATCAAACAAGATCTAAATTGCTTATATAAATCATTATACATTAAGAAATATATAAAAGTTTATGAGAGTTGTGAACAGTATTTTTTGACATCCTTTTTGGGACGGAGGGAGTATATGATTTTTTGAAAAACGTAAATAGTAATTTTGGATATCTATTCTAGAATGGAGGGAGTAAATAATTTCAATTACTCCCAAAATGGAATCCAGAAAAATCTCGCATATGGCCAGCAGCAGTTTCTGTCATTTTCAAAGACCTGGGCCACCTGGTAGAGAAAACCTATTGGTTAGGATTTTCAATAACTAAGAGCAAGCCCAACAGATGACTCAAATCCCTCCATATCCCTATTTTAGGGAGCCAAACCTAAAAATCAAGCCCCAACAGACTACCTAAACCCCTCCCTAAAATACTTTGATAAACAGTAGCTCCCTAAATACCCCCTGTTTAGGGAGTCACTATTCACCCCTACTCATTTTCTTAATCCTTTTTTCTTTTCTTTCTCTCTCCTCTCTCTCCTCTTTATGTGTATAATATATATTATATGTATTAGTTTATATTATTTAATTGGTATAGAGAGAGTAATATAGAGGATTGTTGGAGTGTTGAAAGAGATGTGAGTAAATGAAACACTGTTCACCAATCTTTTTAGGGAGGATTTGTATCCTCATTGTTGGGATGCCCTAAGGATAGTATTTCGTCCGGTGCTTTCTGTCCCAAAATAATACTCTCTCCGTTCGGATTTATTGATTCGTTTTGGGGATTCAAACTTTTTTTCTATTACTTTCTTTCCACTACTATTTGTGTATTTTTTTCATGCTTTACTTTTTAATTTTTGGAAATGGACAAATATTTTCGGACTAGAAAAAGTATGATTGTGGACCAACAAATCCGGACGGAGAGAGTAGTTCGGAACGTAAATGAGGACTTCAAAAAATAGATGTGTCAAAAAAATTTAAACATTTTTTCCACAAATTAGTAGATATCAATTACTCCATTCAATTTTTGAATAAAATTTTGAATTATTAATAATTTTATATTTTCTAGTATAATTCTTGTTTATCAGAACCAGACTAGTATCTTTTTAAAACTTACTACTCCATTATTGCAAAGGCCAATAGTTTAAGTTGAAGAACTGGCCGTTTAACGCATCTTGACAGCTTCACAAAGCTACTAAAATTGACTGATGTGTTGGCGGCGTTTGGTATAGTAATATCTAGGAAGGATTTTGTTGGGAATTGAATTTCACGCTCTCCATTTCAACATCGGCAACCCTTTTTTGTTTTTATTAGGGTGAAATTTCTGAAATATCCCTCCAATTCAACATCTCGGGATTACAAAATAGAGGAGTATTTCAATATTTCACCCTAATAAAAATAAAAAAGGGATGCAGATGTTGAAATGGAGGGTGTAAACTTCAATTTCTTTTGTTTTGGGGTTTGCTAATCTCAGTCCATTAGGTGGAGGATAATGTGCATGTAATGACATAAAAAAAGTTCGGTAGATACATTTTTCTCGGATATTGATACATTTTTTTACACATTTTCATCCACCCTAAGAGTGGAGGTAAAAAGTTTTTTTCCAATAGTTTGTTTTTATAAGGAAAATTATTATTTTAATGAAAATTTGACAAAGTGTTCAATCATGTTTATACTTCTCAGAGGGTGTTTGGGAGCCTACTTTTCAGCTTTTCATTTTTAACTCTTTGGCTTTTTGATTTTTTTGATTATGACCATAATGACTTTTGAATCTGGGATGAGTGTTTGGGAGAAATGTGCAGAATACATTTTGGGAGAGAGAGATGGGAGAAATCCATAAGTAGAAGTTGAAAAGGAGGTGTGAACCTTTTTTTACTTTCTTCTCTCTATCCCAAAAAATGGAGAAACAGTATTTGGAAAAATTCTTTTTCCCCTTGGCTGCCAAATACCCATAAACCAAAAAAGAGAAACCAAAAAATAAAAAAGGAGGCTCCCAAACGGAGCCTCAATTCGTGTGTATGATTTCATATTTATTTTGTATTAATATTATTTTTTCTAAGTATGATTTTGACCATACTAGCCATGATTTTATTCTCCGACCATGCCTAAAATTACTAATGATTATTCTGACCTTCGATACAACCTGCCAATACAAGTGGGTTAAATTAATTTTGCGTGCCGGATTGAGATTCCAAAGATAGATTAGATTTGGATTTGCATGCAGCTGGCATGACCAAGATCCCACCGTTTCCTATTTACTAGTACAATATTTTAAGGTTCCTTTAATATAATATTTTTACCATTTTGTTGGTCTATTTTCGTTATACTCCCACCTGATTACCTGTCATGTTTTAAATTGTCTACGGCTTTTAATTTATAATGGGTTTTACGATTTTGAAAATTCCGTATAATAAACCTAATTGGGACCTGTCAAATAAGATCCATATTACATATTTTTTAAGATTTGTAATGAAATATATAGTATTTACTATTTTCGAAGGGGTATGGAATAGTATAAGTGGACAAACAAACATGGACGGAAGAGTACCTTCGGCTTCACACACTAATATACATTATTCACATATTTTCATACATTTTTTAAATCTTAACGATAGCCTATTAAACTAATTTTAAAATTTTCCAATCTTTTAAAAATGTGTTCATGATGATAAAGTAAGACTTTAACCCTGCTAGCCATGATTTCTGGCTCTTATCGTACGTGCCAAAAATTACTGATGGATATTTTGACCTTCGATACAAGTCAAAGAATGTTAAATTACCTATTTTGCGTGCCGGAATGCATGGGATTCCAATGGTGGATTAGATTTGCATGCATCTGCCTGTGACCAAGATTAGAGACTCAGGTCCTGTCCAGGTGCGGAGCTAGAATTTTAGGTTAGCGGGGTAAAAAATTAAATCTTTATCGTATAAGTTATTTTTCCTATTTTCTCATGCAAACCTAGTTCTCACACAAGGGAGACCAGGGTTCGAGTCTCGGTAGAGGAATTTGGGTTTAGGTCTATATATAGCCTCTAAACTCCACCCCTAACCCCCACGGAAGAATATCGAATGGCACAAAAAAAAAAAAAAACTATAACATAGATGTACAATGACAAATGTATTTTTGCTTTGTAATTGGTCCTATTGACTTATTATATTTTAGAAATAATGCACAATAGCCTTATTTGATAAATAATCAACTCTTGAAAAGAATAAAATTTTGAGAATTCTATGCATTTTAAGCAAGTTAGGGCAATTTATGAAATTTTGCGGGGTCAAAATTACAAAATTTAACTCCAGACTATCAAAAATCCTTGTGAGAAATTAAAGGTGAGAGGGGTCTCTCGTCTCCAAGTCCCTCCGCCCCTAGTCCTGTCCAATGTACCTCCTCTCCACTCCGGTCTAGTTTTGATTTTTCTGGGCCATCCAAGAATCACAAAAAAGACCGGAGTCACTAATTTTGTAAAACTCGTTGAGTTTTGTTGAGACGAGAAAAATCATATTTTATTGGGTACCAATCAATGACTTTATCGGATCACATTTAAATTTATATCAACACAAAATGCACTTTGCACAGTGAATTGGATCCGTGCATTTGTCATTTGTGTCAATATAAATTTTAGATAAATGTGATTCGATAAGTCATCGATCGGTATCAAATGAACATTAGTTTTCTCCCACTGGAAAAACTTGAAGATCGAGCTTCACAAAATAAACGATTTCGATCATTATTGTGAACCCGAAATGAGTCATGGGCTCACAAAAATCAAAACTGGACCAGACTTGATGCGAGGCACACTGGACAGGACCCGAGTCCTGCAACCAATTTTGTCAAGAAGACTGGTACTGTGCAGTATACTACAAGGATTAGATACGTTTTTCGGTATCCTTTTAAGCTTGATAATTAGTTAATCTTTTTCTTTAACTTATGCTTGTTGGGGGAGGTCAGGGCGAGTCTCAGTTGAACCATTGGCACTTAGGCCCAGTATGTAAAATGAGAAATTAAAAAATGTCTTTATTAACATCTACAGGTTTTGGTGAAATGATAAACGCTTAATCCTAACAAATTGTAGCATGCTGCTTGGTAAGTTTTGGAGGGGGATTGTTGGATGGAGGTCAAGTGACCGCCAAGTGCAATATCTTGATGAGGCGGTGGCCACTGGTTACATAGTTTGATTAGAGAAAAATCAAAACTACGGTGTGCTCATAAATGACACTCTTGCAAAATTTCACTTGTTGCATCAAATTTCCAGGGACAAGTAAACTGTGATGGGAGGGTTGCGAAGTATTTAGGCATCCTATGATGCTGGGATTCAACTCTTAGAGCATCTATGCTTTCAGTGGCATAGCCAGAAAATTGTTCTACTGAGAGTACAATTCATAAATGCCAGTATTTTTTTTTTGTGGAAAAGAAAAATATCTTCTTTAAGAATCTAACCTGTCTTGATTTTCATTTGAAATGAGTCTCGCTTGACTTTTATTTTATGGACAGATGTGCCTCTTAGCCTATTTGATTATACTCCTTGGCTTTTAAGGGGAATGTCTGGGGTTTGAGTTAGTGGAGTTCTGGAATTCCGTAGACACTTTATAGTTCCGAGGCAAAAATTGAGTTTAGGCAAAAATATCGCTATGTGGTGCCGTAACACCCTTCTTCATCACTTTGTTTATCGGCCTTCATCACATATTTAGGTAAAAGTCATATATTTAGTCTAGAGTCCTACATAAATATGTACAAGAAAATGATATTATAGCACCAAGTAATGGCACCCCAAGAGCACTAATTAGTTTTTTGTATAAAAAAAAGTGATGTATAAATTCATATTTTTCTATATAAAAAAAATTCCTCCGGAAAATCCAGTGTCGTCACAGGCCCACACTGGTCCATAAGTGGCTCCACCACTGTCTACTCCTTGCCTATTCTTAGAGATTTCATGAAGCAATCCAAATGAATCTTTTACTTAAATTTCAGTAAAAGTATGAGAAGGGTCGGAGACGCTTTTAAGAGTATTGTCATTTTGAGCATTAAGGTGCCATTCCACTTAATCGGAGGAATCAATAATCTGTAAAAAAATTGATGCAAAATTAATAAATGTAATTTTTTTTTAATTAAAACAAAAATAATCCCGCATGTTTCTGTCTCACTGACTAGTAATTTGTGTACTAGAAGTCAACTTTGGGAGTAGTGTTAAAACAAAACCATGGTCCTACAATTAGGGACACCATTAGTGAAGATGTTCCCTTGGAGAAATTCAACAGCATTATATTTCCTTTTCTGCTGACTTGCCCCGGAAAGAGTGAGAGATTTTAATGATACAAGAGAGAGGGGCAACCCCACACAAGGAGCCGTAAGGATTCTTAAACGGTGGATCAATAATAATTAATACTCCCTCCGTCCCAATTTGTTAGACTCCTTTCCTTTTCTGAAAAATTCAAAAAATTCTCTATATTTCATAATCTATAGTACTAATATTTTTTATATTTAATATGGATATTGTTTGATAGATTTCAATTAATTTTGTTAAACAAATATTTCGAAATTATAAAAAACATTATAAATTATAAGATATAGACAATTTTTGAGATATTCAAAAAGGTAAACAGACCCAACAATTTGGGACAGATGGAGTATTTGTTATGTATTTAAGGTTGTTATCACAAGACTTAGGCTTGATTTTTTTTTTTTTTGGTGACATGTCAGAATTTTCAGATCAGTTTAGGCTGATTATTCAGATGTAGAGTTTTATCACTTTCACCTTGTTTTGAAGGATTTTTGAGAACCGGTTCTCAAAAATTTTGAAAATCCTTGTTGAAAACCCAACCTTATGTATTCAAAAATTAGTTTTTTATTAATTTTATATTCCTAATTAATCGGAGCAAAATTGATGGGAAGGAAAGAAAATTAAACTCTCTCTCAATCAATTTCAAGCATTTCTGATCTCAAAAGGCACTAAAAATGGTAAGAAAAAAAACCCAATAATTCTAGGACTACCTATTATTCAGAATTCTGGTGATTACATTCTGAATGAAAAATTAAACATTAGATTAATTACTTAAAATTATTCGATTAAGTTGATTTATCGCAAAACCGATTGATTTTTTTTTAATTTAATTAACAATTTGGGTTACGTAAATCTACCTCACAAACCAATTTGTGCACCACAAATAGTGACTAGCTCATACGGTAGAGCTTTTGGATATCCCACACTGTATTTCTGGATTGAGTCTCATTCTCCCTCCCCATGTAATAGATTAAGAATTACAAAAAAAAAAAAAAAACTATTTGTGCACCAGCCATAATAGGGCTGAAATGGGTCCCCCTGTTCATGTTGTCTAGTGGCAAGGAACCAATCCTAAAAGATAACGGAGCTGAAGCCCTCAGGTATTATTTTCCTGAAATGGGCCCCAATTATCAGTAATAGCATAATGGCTTGTCCAATCTTATTTGAGTGCGGTGGGTGGCTTTTTCAGAAGGTTGATACGCAAGTGGGTTGCTTGCTCATCTTCAAGTTGATTCTAAAGCCCTCTTTCGCTAATTCAAAAAGCCAAAAGTCAATTTATTGTGACAGATTATTTCATCACAATGCATCACATAACAAAATCACAAAAAACTAATGCATTTTTCGAGCTCTCACATATAAAAGCCAAAATAACCAAGTTAGTGGCACACCACCTAAGAACAAGTGTTCTTCAAAAAAAACCTAAGAACAAGTGCATCAGTCACCAGCAAAACATAATACTAGTGAACAGTGCACATTTTCTATTTTACATACGCATATTTTTTCTCACACTCCAGCAATACTCTTTACTTTCCTCTCTATATCTATTAAATATTAAAAAGTAATGTGTAGTATGCCCCATAGGAGGAACGTATGTGTGTGAGAGAGAAAAAAATAATAATAATTAAAAAACCAAAGCCTTGTGCACAGTGGCTGGCCAAACATGCCTAGCCACAGCCGCCAAAGGCAAAATGTCTTCCCTTTTGCCTTGTTTGGTGTGGCATGGATTTGGTGTTTTTGGAAGGTAAAATAGCCAAAAACAAATGTTTGCCTAGTCGTATGCACTTGATCTAAGGTGCCTCCAATTGTGAGAAAAATGGAGTGGAATTGGACCTTCCAATTAGTAGAGAGAAAGCATCATAAGTTGCAAGACTAACAAAGTGGCCAATTAGAGAATTGGGGTGGTAGTTGAGTTGGCAAAGTTGCTGGGTGAAACTCCTCCTCTTCCTAATTAACCCGTTTATGGTATTAGTCCTCGACGACTCCTAGTGAATCAGATGTCTTAGTGATGGGTTTTTCGGCTTCGGGACTAAGGCTACTTCTTAGGCGAACATTTCACAATGGTAAGAAACTCCGGTGGTCACGCCTTAGAGGAGTCACGCTGCCCCTTTTTTCTAAAATTTTATTTGAGCAAAAAAAACTTTTGACCAATGATCAGGACCTTTGATCTAGTTCAAATTAAGTCCTAAATGAGATCTTTAACTTCGTGCTATCGTGTACAAATATTCAAAACATTATGTACAACAGTATTTGAAATTTTGTAATTCAAAAAGAGGCACGGTTTTTCGGAGTGGACCATAATTTAGGAACGGATGGGGAGAGAGTATATACCAAGGTTTTCCTTCACAGGTTGAGCAAGTGGGGGAAAAGGATGTTGATAATTGAGTCTGTTAATTTTTTTATTTTTTTTGAACTTGAAAAAAAGAGTGCTCTTGCCGGGACTTCATTGCACCCTGATGCCCTGGTCCCGGAGTCACCGGTTTGACGGTCAGATTTAACCCAACCCATAGGAAGGGACCCACCACCAAGCACCAGTGGAGTGCATCACACCCCAAGGTAAGAGTGAGATAATTACGTGAGGCTAACCCAGGTGGACTTGATCATAAAAAAGTATGTGGACCTAACAAATGCACATGTGTTCATGATATATATTAGTTCCACTTGACAGGAAAAAGTCCATGCTATGAAATGTGGTGATCCTACAAACTCAGGGGGTGATAACTCAACATTGGTTGACTAATTAAATTCTGGACTCAAAACTATAAGTAAATTAGCAAGCGAAAAACTTCCCTCACGGAGTTGGCAGAAATTTCTGGTTCACAGAAATCCCCTCGTATAATGCATGTCACATCACCTAGTTGAAGAGTGAAGAGTTACTCTTACGTTGAAGAGTCCTACCTCATCCCACTGATATTGTTGTGCACCCCACTTTTAAATAGAAATGTAAATTTCTTGAAATTTTAAGTCGCAGCGAATATCGCTTACCATTATAGCATGATATTAAAATTGGATTTGGAACAACAGAAATTGCATTACAGCTGTTGTTATATTACAATTCTAATTGGCAAGTTGAATTAAAATACAGTATTGTGATGTTGAGATCAATTTTCAAATTTGGAGCTCAGCATACTGGTTACCCTCAGTGAATACAAAATATAAGTTGTTTGCTTTTCAACCTTTCCATTTCAGGTTATTTTCAATTAATTATCATAATAAAAGAGATTATTTCCAATTCTTTTCTAACTATAAGTATTTTGTCAATGGCATGACATTAGCTGACAAAACATCTTTAATAGTGGCGTCGCCTCTAAATGTCAATGATGCGACGTTGATCATGTAACGAGATCGCGTTTTGAATTGATACTGTTAATTTATCGCTACTATAGTAGCGACAAATCAATTTAGTCAATGGCATATGCTTTCTTCCTTTACTTTTTATGGTCAAAACTCAATAGCATATGCTTCCTCATATGGGTTTTTTTTTTATTAGTGTGGTCCTGGTTTCCATTAACTTTGTGCATGTGAAATTTACTCCTTCTAGCTGTGCCTTGCTGGCTGCTTTATCTCTCATGGATTGGATACTTTATAGGCTCATGTTGGCCTATTGATAGGCATGCTTCCCATTTTTGGATTATTGTAAAATAACTAAAGGAAAAATAAATTAATTTTCTCACCTTGTTTTTATTATCCGGGCTTTTTTTTTTTTCATTTTTGCTTATATATGCAAATTATCACATTATCTTATATATGCAAATTATCACATTATCTTTCGCTGAAAAGAGTACGTAAATCACTACAGAAGGGGAAAAAAAGATAAAGGAAAGGAAAACGTATCATATCGGGCCGGTGCTATGTTTACCAGGAAATTTTCTTGGGTAGAAATAGGAATATGATTATTGGGAATCTAATCCTTAGGAATTTGATACTTAGGCTCAGTGTGGATGGCAATAATCTCAAGGGGAACGAGAATGTGATGCCTTCTATCAATGATTCCAACGTTTGGAACAAACAGGAACGAGAATGTGATGTCAGGTTTTCCTGATTCAGACGTTTGGCAAAGACAGGAATATGAATGTGTTTCCTGATGACATATTCAACCAGGAATCCCATTCCTAGACTGAGTTGAAATCTAATCCCTCCCTTACCCCATGGTAATCTCAGATTCCTGGCTCATTCATTAAGAAAAGGAAATGTTGACTTTAATAAATTTCCAAAATAATTGTTTCCCACATAAGATTACTGAATTAATCCAAATACCGAAATGCAATTCCTCCAGGTATCAAATTCCTAGGAATCCGATTCCTAGAAATCATATTCCTATTGAAGAAAACTCTCAGGAATTTGATTCCAGGTAATCATATTCCTATTCCTACTCAAGATTCCGGTCATCCAAACCCCTTTGAGGAATTGCATTTTAGTGTTTGGATTAATTCAGTAATCTTACGCGGGGAACAATTATTTTGCAAATTTATTAAAGTCAAACATTTTCTTTTTCTTAATGAATGAGCCAGGAATCTGAGATTTTCATGGGGTAAGGGAGGGATCCAATTCCCACTTCTGGGAATGTGATTCCTGGTTGAATATGTTATAAGGAATCACATTTCTATTTTTGTCTTTGCCAAACATTGGAATCAGAAAAGCCTAGCATTCCATTCTTGCTCCTGTCTCTTCTAAATGCTGGAATCATGAGTAGAAGGCATCGCGTTCTCATTCCCCCTTGAGATTATTGTCATCCAAATTGAGCCTTAAGGAACCGGAGTTACATGTAGTGCAAGGATGCACTTAGAGTATGAAAATAAAAGCAAGAAACATCGCAAGTCCAAAAGTTTCGAATGATTGAATATACTAGAGGGTGTTTGGGAACTTACTTTTCAGCTTTTCATTTTTAATTTTTTGGCTTTTTTATTTTTTGGATTATGGCCAGAATGACTTTTGAATCTGGGATGAGTGTTTGAGAGAAATATGCAGAATGCATTTTGGGAGAGAGAGATGAGAGAAATCCATAAGTAGAAGTTGAAAAGGAGGTGTGAACCTCTTTTTGCTTTCTTCTCTCTATCCCCAAAAATGGAGAAACAGTTTTTGGGAAAACTTTTTCTCCCTATTGCTGCCAAACACCCATAAATAAAAGAAGAGAAGACAAAAAATCAAAAAAGAGGCTCCCAAACGGAGCCTAAGTTTTGCAAAATAATTGATCCAACTTATTTCTTTATTCAAATGTTTTTCACATTTGTTAGTTTTGCGTCAATTTTTTGTGAATTATTAGTTCGTCTTGACGAGTGGAATTAAAAAGTAAAAAATTACGCTTGAAATTGAATTATTTTGATAAAGACAAAAATAATGGGTTATTGGATTTTTTTTGTATTTATTCAAAAAATTTAGTTCTGAGCCTAATTTTTTACTTTTTAGACTCCTCTCATCAAAACAAACTAATAATGTACGGAAAATTAACACAAAACTAACAAATGATGTATGCAGGCTACTGTAGGCCAGCCCATTCAAAATGAACATCGTAAGTTCAAGGCCAGCCCATTCAAAATTTTCATTAATTAAAAGGCCCAAGAGGAAAACTTGTCGAAGCGACAGAAGCCCAACCTTCCAAAAGTTCCGCTAAAACACAAACACAACAAAATTGGATGGTCTGATGGGGGATAAATCAACAAAATTGGATGGTCCGACGGGGGATAAATCATCTGACAAAAGATTATGAATTGAAGATCGGATCTTTATTGGGCTTACTCTAAAAATACTTTTTGACCATTAAGAGTATATCTTTGACCGGTAAGAGTTACTTTTTATAGTAACAGAATGCACACTTTTACATGTAATGTAAAAAGTCACTCTTACTGGACAAAGATACGCTCTTACCGGTCAAAGAGTATTCTTAGTGTCAGCCAATTGGGTTGACTTTAGATTTTGCCATTAAAATTTGCCTAAAAACTTTATAAAATAATCCGACCAAGTTTTTTAACAATTATTTTACAACCACACTATTTTCACACAAACACTCGCACACACATTCACTCACTCATACGTGTTGGGTTTCGTGTACACGGATGACAATGTGCGTGAAACCCAACACTTATTATGGGAATGTGACATGACATGTGAGTGGTTGGAGAACTATATTCATTCTTTTTTGGAAGTCCTTTTCAGAGTTACGGTTGAAACCTTATCAAAGTAAAATCGCAACAAAAAGTGGAAAAAAAAAATGCATCAGTGATGCTGCCTGTTTGGTAGTCGTTAATTTTGTCATTTTATGTCTATCAAACGACCATCAAATTAGATTATTTATTTACATAACCGGACTATAGCTAAAGATTTGCCTAGTATAATGACAAAGTCCGAGTCGATCCAAAAGGAAACAAGTGTGTCAATTCTCAAAATTAACTTCTAATTTAGTTAAAACAAAAGATAAAGGTTTTTGGGTTTTTAAACACAAAATGCATAAATTGAAATAACATAAAATAAAATGAAGGATAAAGATAAGATAGAGAAGGTCTTGAAATTTCGATTCAACCGTGGCTTTGTAACAATAGTATTGCATCAGTTTAAAGTTCTAATCAATTCATTCAATGATGATCCATGGTAGCTACAAGACCCACTAGATCGTCAAGAGGATAAATAGTATAATCATGAACCGGCACAGCCTAATTTTGATTGACACGATTTGTCTACACTAAATTAACACTAAACGAGAGTCATAGGCACGACTTATCTTCTCGTAACATAAGCTATCTCAGCCCTCTAATCATAATTTATATGTAAACTAATGTAGAGTTTGAAATCACAGAAACCAAATACTCAATATTGAATACTCGAGAAAATCATTTAGCAAAATGAAAAATATATAACCAATCAATTAATTGAGTAAATGAAAGAAACCAAAAATAAAATTCAATAATTAAAGTTAGTTGGTCAGAATTTCTTCTGTTATTCCAAAAATAAACTGAAAGAACCTCTGCTGCTGGCGTGGAGCACCGCCACTTGTTCGTTTCGTCTTCTGCCGGAAATCTCTTTTTCCTTAATCTGACTCCCCTCCTCATATAAGCGAGTTGGAAAATGCTACAATACACACCTCTATTTGGATTTGTATCATATGCACCCGTAAAAATGTCACAAATTGATTACCTCTTATTAGTAAAAAGTCACAAAAAGGTTACTCCCTCCGTCCCTTTTTAAATGATCCATATGAGAATACGTGTAATTTCAAACCCCTAAAAAATATATTTTTCTATAAAATCTTTTAATTTTTTTAATACCAAATTAAAGTGCTCATTGAGTACTTTAATTTGGTGCAAAAAAAAATTTAAAAAATTGTACGGAGGTGCCTTTTTTAACGTCCACAAAAATACACGTTTCCCAAGCGGATCACTTAAAAAGGGACAGCGAATTATAGAGAAAATATTACGAATAACATTGCTGAAAAGTTATGACAGTAAAAAATGTTACGATTTGCCATTAAAAAGCACAACATGATTCATACAATAGGTATATATAGTATACACCTTTAATAGGTGCGTATTGTAATCATTCTCTCCGTTTATACCAACCCTCATACTACGGTTTTTTTTATCCTCTCGTAGTAGGTTGTTGGTTCTGTTACTCATCTTTGGTTTGATTTTTTACCTTGAATTCCTATCAACAGAGGGAAAAAAAAAATTTTAAAAAAAGGTTGGAATCCTCTTTAGTAAATGTTTTGCGACTTAAACAAGACAGAATCCAAAATGAGGAACGTACGTTGATTTATCCAATGGTTCGGATTTATTCAGAACTCTAACCAGCTAGAGTTTTTGAATAGTCGGTCCAAATTTAGACTGGCCCATTTGGGCAGGAGAGGATCCAATCGCTAAAAATTGCAATAAGAATCTTCATAGTACCTTAAAAAGATTGCTATAGACAACAGTCAGTAATTTATACAAATGGGTTTTAAAAGAAAAAAAAAACACCTGTACGACTGCGATAATGACGAGTCAGAATCATTTTGTACATGATAACCATTAGAACAAAACCCAGAAGCCCGGCCTCACCAAATACAGTGGGAATTTTTTTGCCACCCCAAAAGCCGTCACCAAAGCCCAAAGCTTACAACACCCTCCACCCACCAGCTAGATTTATATGCAAATAAACGACAACATTCACTACTAGAATCAGTCTTCATCGGATAAACAAACGATATCAGATGCACTACCTGAACCTGCTACATTAACTAGTCCACCACCTCCTTCATTCGCGCGTGATCCAAATTGAGATAGGTATGGCGAGCCAAAATTCAAACCCAAATCTTGTCGCAGCCGCAAAAGGTTTGGCGGAGCAACTGGTTGATTATTGTCGCCAAGAATTACTTCCCTAGTCCTTCCTGTAACTTCGGCCTGGCGACCCCAATCATGATGGGATGGAGCGTGAGGAACTAAGGGAGAAGTCATGAGAATGTGGGGAACTGAGGGAGAACTCGTGCGAACGTGGGGAACTGAGGGAGAAGCCGTGGGAGGATTTCTTTGCACATTTTGAACGGGCAACATCTCCTGTGGAATCACCGAGGGAATACTTGAGGATGGCATGGATGACGAAGGTCTAACGCCTCTAAACCGTTGAAGATGGGGAGCTGGGGCACGTATTTCGCTGCTAGCTCGGAGATTTCCAGTGGGAGTAATTGGGACGATAAGAGGGATCCCGGCTGGAGTGGTTGAAACGGGGGGTGATGAATGGTGGACAAACGGCATAGAAGCTGAACTGGTAACACAGGAAGGTCCATGTGCAGGCCTAGATGATGGTATATGCTGCTGCATGATATTAGAGGGCACGCCTACAAAAAGTTTCGGTGCTCAATGTCAATGATTGCGCAAAACCATTTTCTATATATATATATATATATATATTTGGGAATTTGTGGTATCGGGCTGTTATTGAGATCAGTTTGGTGCAAAGACACTTGGGAGCAGATGGCACTTAGACTGGATTGGGAAATTGCATACCTTGCTGCGATCTCAAGAGCGCATGGCACTTGGAATGGAAAGCATCAGCCAATATCTTGTTCATGAGTACCTTCCTCGCATTTGAATCAAGTTCCTTCTTTTCCAGCAAAAATGCTGATTCAGCACTATGAAATTTATCCTCATACTTCCTACGAATTCGAGCAATAGCTTCCTCTATCTCCTTCTTGAATTCAAATTTCAGCCCAAGCTTCTGCTTAGAGAAAGGCACTAGTAAGCGAGAGAGCCAAAAGCCAACAAATAAAATAACCAAGGTTAACAAACGAGACACTAACCGTCTCTTCATAAATCTTGAATGTTCTCTCTTTTTCTTTATGCAACCTAGCCAATTCATTAAGAAGTGGATCACCATAATTTGGATGCTGGGAGGGCATTTGGGGTGCACTATTCGATGGAAAATGCATTCCAAATCCTTCAAGAGGAGGATGCAGCCCCAATTGTGTAAGAGAAACTTCTTGATTCGGAACCCATACAGTCCCAAATTGTTGTGCTGGTTCGTTCCCAAATTGTTGTGAAGCTCCCCACCCTTCACTACGAAGTTGTTCATCTCTAGAAGCTGCACTTACATCAGGTTGGTTGTGTTCAACAGGCGAATCAGCCAGATGACTCGGTAAAATTTCAACTTGCTGCAGAGCATCTTGATTTTGTCTAGCATTTTCGTCTCTATGTGTTCCAGTAGATTTGGTTGACTGCAGTTGCTTCACATGTTCCTCGAATGGTTCTTCGTTATTCGTCTGACTAGTTGCTACATTGTACGTGGAATGCACTGGTACAACTTCAACTTGGTGCGGAACATCTACACTTTCACTAGCTTCTGGTTCGTTCTCTGAAGCCCCAGGACCTTCACTAGGTAGTTGTTCAACTCCAGAAGTTGCTGCACTCACATCATGTTGGTCCACACGTTCAGGCAATGCTTCTTCGTCGTTAGTCTGATTTCCACTACCTTCTGCATCTCCATCATGCATTTCCGTAGAATCAGAAACCTGCAGTTGCTCCGCTTCAACTTGCAGCAGAACATCTTGATTCTCACTAGCATTTGCATCTCCATGGTGCATTACCGTAGAATGGGACGACTGAGAATATTCTCCATGGAGTCCCTGACAAAATAAGACAAATGAGAATCTGGCTGCTGAATCATTTGTTTTCCAGAGTCTATTAAGTGTTTCGAGAAATATGAAGATATATCATGCAAAGCAAGCCAGCCAGGATACCCAGCATAAAAGTCTCCTTTGGATTTTTTAAAATCAATTTCGATCTCCATAACAAATATTCGTCAGCCGACATTATTCATGCTGTGAATAGCCCTACCAATGTAACATCTTGAGGAGAAGTCATGAAAATTGCGTAAAAATTTACAAAAGGGGTTATAAAGTTTCAAAACAGAAACCCAAAGGAAAACACATACCGAAATCTGTGGCGATGAATCAGCTTGAGCTAACGTATGGAATGGCTGCAAAATAGATGATTCTTCCAGTGAGCCACCATTGGTGGGGCTTACAGCTGCATCATTCTGGACAGCCATAGGATCCGGGACTAAAACATCAAAGTCCTCTATTTGATCAGGCTCTCTATTGGACCCTACATCCGGGTATAGAATTTCTTCCGACTCAGCAACCACCACTTTGTCTGGGACACACTGAGGCGCACCTTGTTCACTTGATGGAGCCCCATCAGGGTTTTGTTTTGCAAAATGCGGGTCGACAAAGCCATTGTACTCATTAGCATCAGCTGAAATGCCTAAGGAAGCATCCACTGAATTGGTTTCACTATTCGGATGCAATTGAATGATTGGAGTATCAATGGGGATACCAGACCCTACAGCTTCAGTGCTAGCAGTCCTAGGCATTTCAGATGGTTCCATCTCACTAACTTGCATTCTGTTGGGAGTTGCAATACCTCTAGAAGGAGAGGAAACATTCTCAGGGCCATCATGAACCCTACGGTTACAAGAGCCCCCAAATTCAGCTTCATATGAAGGCAGCTCGAATGGTATTTCAGCTTGAGCCCAGGACTTCACATCCTGCAAAACACGCTCTTTCTTTTGCTTCAGCTCATTCATTTCAGCCAAATGCTCTGCCTTCAGTTTTTCAAGAAGTATTCCTTTATGGTGCTCGTGTTCTTTAAGTTTCTTCACATGTTCTTCTTCTGTTCTTTTCATCTTTTCTGATCTCACTGAATTACTACTGTGTATCGTCCGAATAAGAGCCAAAGCCAACTTGTGCTCTTTCTCAAATTGTGCACTCTCATCCTCCCACATTTTGTTCAACTCCTGAATTTTCTCTTCTTGCTTGAGATTGAGCTTCATCATCTGCTTGGCAAACTTTTTCTGAATCCGCTTGGCAGATTTCAACAGTTCTTTCTCCCTTTTTTCACGATTTGGGACCTGTCCTATTGAAATGGGTTGATCCGAGGCAAAATCTTGGACTGCTACTTTGAATCTTTTCTTCAGCAGTCGCAACTTGGAATGCACATTGTTTGCCTCTTCCTCAGTACAGCCAAAGTTCAAGTGTTGCTTTGCCAAGGCAAGTGATGCCTTCTTATCAATTTCAAATTCACGCAATGAAGCCGCGATCCAACACTGAAATATTACATGAAAACGGTTTTAATTTTAAAAAGAAGTTCCAAACATACATGCACGTACATGTAAGACTGTTATTCTCCAGCTTAACTATTTTGCAAGACTGCTAGTAGAAAAATAGAAACAAAATCATTTGCATTTTATTTCCTCAAAAAATATTAACAAAGCTACATGAGTGCACAAGTATGTAGAATTATGGTACAGATAGACAAGATGACAGAAGCCATACACCGCAGCAAATTTAAATGACACTTGTTATATCCAATTCAATATAGAGTCACCGGAAAAAAGGCCAAAATGTCGCCATAGTTTCTTAAACAATAAAATGGCTCAAGTCTTTACGCACATGTAACCATTTGACCCAGTGTGATAGTATTAGTAGCAGATAGATACTAACCAGAGATATCTGGAAAGCCTGTAATATGGTTAACGGTTCCCTATTGACTTGGTGTTTATCAACAACGTATTCAAGAAACCTTCTAACCATAACCCTGACATCTTCCTGCACTTACAATCAAAAGCACACAGTCAGAGGGTACAACGTATAACAAGTGCAGGACATCATCACAATGTATAACAAGTGCAGGACATCAAGGCCACTGATGGTGGGTTTTGTAGATGGGAAAGATGATAAAAAAAGAAGAAGGTAGAAGCTCGCCACCCAAGTAGAACAAAACGGGATACAGAAAATCACCACCCAAGGATTCTAACAAGGGATAAGGGCTAATCAAACTCGCCAGCTATCAGAATCCACTTAAGGAGTGAACAAGAAGAACTGATCTTCTAACAAGTCAAAGGCTAATAACTTAACTCAATCTACTTATTTCATTCATAAACAAAGACTTATATAGGACACTCTTGGAACATCCCTCCAAACATAGGTAAAGGAAACAAATAACATTTTCAATATGATAATTAATAGACTAGACTTTGACTACAATTAACAAGAAAGACTTATAAAGAACATAAAAAGACTCCTTGAGCAATTAAAAGATGCCATTTGAATTGCAAAAGACAGCTTGAAATTATGAGAAATAAACTCATTATTGTTACGAAACTCTGTTATCAGCCACATTCTTCTCTTCTTCTTTTTTTCCCACTTGGGCTAGACACTGGTTATATCCAGTTTTCCCTTAAACTTGCACCTATGCTATGAGATCAGTACAACGAAATGAGTGGTTGAGATACATGATAAAGTTACGAGGGTAGGGTGCCAATCAATTTGGGAAAGTTTTAGTATAATTGGACCTCAACAGAAACTTTTGACCATAGAAGATTCGCAGCACATTTACTAGAGCTAAATTGTCGTGAATCTTAACATTGTCAATGGACATGCTCAGAAGAGAGCATGATATCATATACAGGATAATGAAGAGTTGAATATTAATCATGTTTTGTAATTTATATATAGGGGATAATTTTGATGACAACACGTAGCAGTTTTTCCCACTGAGATAAACCTTAAGGTGGATTTCATAAATTCATACTTCCGTTATAGCAAAACTATAACCAAATTAAAACTAAGAGAGGCAAGAATGGAGAGAAAGAGAAAAGAGCATTAAGAACTGAAAGATGTGATAGTAAAAATAAAAAAAAGTAAAAAAAAAAGTACGCTATACATACTGAAAGCTGTAGAATTTCACAGAGTTTGGAAATCTCAGGACTCAGAAGTACATTAAGTGTTTTTTGCACATTGGACAATCCTGTTCCTTCCTCTGACTTGACCATGTGAACTTCAGGTAACAATGAGGTAACCTTAGACTGTAAGGTAGAGGCAGAAGCATGGCTTGTATGTAGTGTGTGGGTAATAGAATCAGTTGACCGAGGCAGAAATCGAGAAATTTTATCAACTGGAACACTAGAATCTCCTGCAGTATCAAGACAAGCCATCAGAAAGCTAAAAAGATAGGTATCACGAGTCACGACATCAATACAGTTTTTTCTTTTATGAAAAAAAAAATTAAAGTATACTGAAAAGTAGAGGAAAATAAAATGATCATCACAACTTCAAATATTTCTTCCGTTTACCTCCCTCATCTCCAGGACGTTCCTTTAGCCTGGGTCTTGGAGAGGTTGGATCAGCACTATTGTTCAACACATTGTCGCACATCTTTCCAACTTCATGAGTTTCAACCTCTGGATTGTTTCGGAGACAAGCCATCACATCAGAAAGCTAAAATGATAGGTATCACGACAGCAATAAAGTTTTATCTTTTATAAAAAAAACAGTATACTGAAAAATAGAGGAAAATAAAATGATCATCACAACTTCAAATATTTCTTTCGTTTACCTCCCTCATCTCCATGAGGTTCCTGTAGCCTGGGTCTTGGAGAGGTTGGATCAGCACTATTGTTCACCACGTTGTCGCGTATCTTTCCAACTTCATGAGATTTTACCTCTGGATTATTTCCGAGACAAGCCATCA
The DNA here is from genome assembly GCA_036023075.1 of Gaultheria prostrata. Taxonomy (NCBI): domain Eukaryota; kingdom Viridiplantae; phylum Streptophyta; class Magnoliopsida; order Ericales; family Ericaceae; genus Gaultheria; species Gaultheria prostrata. The sequence goes on along the minus strand of JAXBDA010000219.1, from coordinate 36,429 downwards.
GAAAGCTAAAAAGATAGGTATCACGACAGCAATACAGTTTTATCTTTTACAAAAAAAAAAAAAAACAGTATACTGAAAAATAGAGGAAAATAAAATGATCATCACAACTTCAAATATTTCTTCCGTTTACCTCCCTCATCTCCAGGATGTTCCTTTAGCCTGGGTCTTGGAGAGGTTGGATCAGCACTATTGTTCACCACGTTGTCGCTTATCTTTCCAACTTCATGAGTTTCAACCTCTGGATTGTTTCCGAGACAAGACATCAGAAAGCTAAAAAGTAGGTATCACGACAGCAATATAGTTTTTTCTTTAATTAAAAAAAACAAAAAACAGTACACTGAAAAATAGAGGAAAATAAAATGATCACAACAAATATTTCTTCCATTTACCTCCCTCATCTCCAGGACACTCCAAATATTTCTTCCGTTTACCTCCCTCATCTCCAGGACGCTCCTTTGGCCTGGGTCTTGGAGAGGTTGGATCAGCACTATTGTTCACCACCCTGTCGCGTATCTTTCCAACTTCATGAGTTTCAACCTCTGGATAGTTTCCAAGACAAGCCATCAGAATGCTAAAAAGATAGGTGTCACGACAGCAATACAGTTTTTTCTTTCATAAAAAAAGAGAGAACAGTATACTGAAAAATAGAGGAAATAAAATGATCGTCACAACATCAAATATTTCTTCCATTTACCTCCCTCATCTCCAGGACGTTCCTTTAGCCTGGGTCTTGGAGAGGTTGGATCAGCACTATTGTTCACCACCTTGTCTTGTATCTTTCCAACTTCATGAGTTCCAACCTCTGGATTGTTTCCGAATCTTTGGCCCCTATCTTGGGGAAAAATCGATTCATTGTCATGCTAACGGTAAAAGCAGCAGAGTCATGTTTATCAATAAACAAGTGATATAACAAGAACCAATTAAAGTCTGTACAAACTCACCACAATCAACCAGCAGAAAAGTTGACGCCTATTCTATGTTAATTTTAGACTGGCAGTTTACTAACATTGTTATTTTTTCTCTATAAAAGCTTCAAGGGAGTTTCAGTAATTTTAAAAACTTCCCATAATGGCAAGACATGTACATGTCCTGTAAACTAGTAAAGACTCAAATATTTTCTCTAACACCCTATTACGTATCCATATCTTAAATTAGGCAATCGCAGAACAATAAACACAATAACATTGTATTTAACTCATTTAGGAACTGGTGCTTATATACACCGCAGGTTGTATATTATATGGCAACCCATTGCGACAGGGCTATTAGCAATAATTCCCTGTGCTTCTTACACGTCTTTGCAGTTTGCATGTGCATGAAACTATTATCCAGTTATGACGGGAAATTAGTAAGGCTTTCATTACAAACAATGTGACGTACCAGACTACAGGTCAAAACACCAAAGGGGAATGTAACTGAAGTAAGAAAGTATAACCGGTTGAACTTCTAGGTTTCAATAAACACAAATGGGCTACGCGATAATGCATACCATATAGCACGTGGCTGCATAAAGTGCAGTAAAAGTTCACTTATAAACAACCTGTACATCAAAAGATCAATTATCATGAGTTGCATTTTTCAGGACAGTGTAGAGGTGGTGATTGCTTTTTTGAGCTTCTTATGGCTTGGGGTTTCTATCGACAGAGGATGAGTTAAGAAGAAAAGACAAGGCTGGAAGACATTGAATTAGGATTTTCTCATCCCATTACCTAGAACGGGCATTCCCTTTAAGAGTACCAGAAAGTATGGCCTTCAGATGAAGTTCTCCGTTGTATAGACTACGGCTTTAAAACTTGCAGTTTTATAGAGTTGCTGTGTACATATTTTTGCTGTATGACAGATTCGTTGCTCCATGAATATAAGTGTTCGGGAGCTGGCTGCTATTCCAAAAAGGACGGGGAAGGCTTGGATGATGACATACAGGTATTTAATGAGGTGCATTTGGAGGAACATAAATCAGTATAATAGTGACTGTTCGAAATGGTGATTCCGAGATGATTAGTGTCCCTTAATTTGTTCCTTCAATTATTTGCTTCCGAGCGAGCTTTCTGGATCTGCTTTTAGTTTACTCGACCATGAGAGCTGACTTTTGTTGCCAAGGTTGACTTATTCTCTTGGTAATTTCTATACAAACTGATTACAGATGTTGCACCATTAGGCAAGTTTTACATAATACCCAAAAAAGATGATAGCGCGAGAGGAATTTAAACATGAAAAAAATATATGTGACAACTAGTCTTGGATAGCACTTATTCTCTACGAATCCCAGATCATCCCATAAACTAACATCCGCATGCCCTTATAAATAAGATGAAACTCTAGGAATCCAATCTAGCATTTTGTAAAAATATAGGCAGACTTGCATGGCTTGGGTAAAAAAGAAAAGACATCTAAAACAACAAGTACCTTAGCCTTTCGGAACATGGAACCTGAGTTCCAGCAATGTTGTCCCTTTTACACTTGGACGAAGGAGGAGTGGCAGCATCCACATGAGAGGTACGATTCTCAGCCCCATCCTCTCCATCATCCACTGGCTTGGAAACACTACCTCCACAATAACTGCTATCAATCTTAATCTCTGGCCTTTTCAGCTCCTCATTGAAATCTGTAACATGAAAAGAGAATAATAGCAGTTCATATAAACAGATTTAGCAAACAGAATTAAAAAAAAAAAAAAAAAAACAGAGTGTTAATTGAAACAGAGAATGCATCGTACAACTATATAACGGTAAGAGAACAAATAAAAAAACTTAGCTACCTGGCTCAGTATCTCTTCTCCTTTTTCGCTTAATTAAACTCTTAAAAGTACGACCATCCCAATTCTTTTTGAAACCAACAGTATGTAGATGATGTTTCTCTCCTTTGCTAGTTTCCCTAGCATCTGGCATCAACTGTTTCACATTCTCCTCAGACTTTAACTTTTTCCTTCTATCATCTAGTGAACCAGAACCCTTCTCAGAATTCAATGAGCCAGAACAACCCAATGATAGGCGTTCCTTACCCCTATCAGACGTCCTCGAAGGACTAGGCAACCTCTGTTTCTCAACAATCTCAGATTTCCTCTTCATGGAAGTCGTTGTTGGCATTGGTCCATCAATGTGCTCAGAGCTACTTCTTGTTGAAGGGCATGAGCTAATTTGTTTCGGCAATGGCATCTCCCTGGTTGACCTTCTCAAACCAGAGGTATCCATCTTTCCAGAGCCCGAAGTAGATAACTCCTTAATGTTAGCAGGCTTCTTTCTCACATTATCACTCACATCGTCCTTGCTTCCCCGACTAGATCGTGTGTCATTTGCCATCCTTTAGATTGAAGTGAGCAGCCAGAGCTCTCCTCTGTGATATCAACAAGAAAAAGAATACATATTTTCAGTTCCGTTACCACATGTTTTGCATTGAGACCTATAACAAAGCCATTGCATGAAACTGAAATATAGGAGCCCTAGGTCACGAACCGAGGTAATAAGCATCCATGGAGCTAGATGAGTTAAATGTTGACCTGAATTGCACCAATGGTCCAACAGGCCAATTGCTTTGTACCGCCCAACACAACAACCAACATTATAGACACAGAGGGGCTCATACCCTCCGTCCCAAATGATAGTCTATTTTGGGATTGCGTGCCATTTTCAACGGCTTAAATATTTTAATGTGAACCTCAAAAAATATGCATTATGGATCTTGTTTGATAGATCTCATTGAGAACTTTTATACGGTGCAAAAAAATTCAAAAACTATTTCGATAAATACATTATTTTTTAGTTTAAAAATTGCACGTAGTTTCGTAGTGGACTATCAATTTGGGACAGAGGGAGTATTTCATAGCAGCGTCAATTACTCATTCTTCAAATCCATATTTTCCATTGAAACCTACAACAAAGCTACTATGAAATCTAAAGTACAAGAGCCATAGTTCTTGGATGGAAGTACAAGCGTCCATTTAGCTAGAATAAGATGAATTTAATCTACATTATGAAATAGGTAATTAGCTCTCGTTCTGTCCAACAAAAAAACCCACATAATAAAAATGAGGAGAAGATACCATACATATTACGTAGCATGGTCATTAAAAGTCATTCGATATCTCTCGACATGCAAATTGAAAAACCTAACTTAGGGGACCGAATGCACATATAGCATAAAATCATAAACTCTGAACTGGGCTACAGGTCCAGTAAATATTACTGTACATTACTGTACGAGGACTGGGTAATGGTGTGGTATGGCATGAAAAATATGTACCTGGTACACCAAAATCATATCAGGTGCGTTTTGGCATCTGGGTATGGTTCCAGTATGCCATGGGTAAGGAATAAGTACTTCAATGGATATGGCTCCAGTATGCCAGGTTTTTTTATTTTTTGAGTACTAGACGCTTAGCCTTAGTATTTAATGTTAATAACCATTCTTTTCCTTCCAATTATATTCCATAATATTTCTATTCGTGAATTACGAACATGACGATAATACATAGAAAGAGTGATTAGCAAACCACCAAATTTACATAGATGGCAATTTTAGTATATGTTGAGGCACATTGCTTAAAACTTTTTAGAGAATGCATCAATGGATCAACCCATGCTTAAGAAGGAATATAAATGCTAGAGAATTGAAATTAACTAGTGCACGTTGACATTAACTAGTTCCATGTGAAATACTATCAAATTTGGCGCTAAACTTTTTTATTTTTGAGAGACGTATACATTTTATAATAACTATCATTACAAAAAAAAGGAGGTACCCCAGCAGTACCTGTAATGTGTTACTTAACGTTTATCTGCATTATATCATCAGTACCCGTATGTTGTACCCGTACTAGCGCTTGATAGGCACCAGGCATGTGAAATACAATACTAATTTTTACTGATAGGATAGTCGTCCAGATACAAAGAACTCACAAACATTTTAAGGACACGAGATCAACCTTGGTAAAACTAAGCACCTCCCTAACTATCCACCGCGAGTATTCTGTTTTGCATTTTGTATCAAAGGTAAATACAAGTTTTATCATCCCAGCAAACAAGCGGAAATAGAAAAACAGACTAGACTCACCACCTCACTATCTGCTTTCTATGTTGACCACAACGTATTCTCTCATTCTCTCTATGTAACGCATCTAAGCCATAATACCTGGCCAAAATGTAATCCAAAAAAACACAATTGTAACCCTACAAAACTAAACCAGATCAAATCTTGCTTTTCACTAAAACATATGCGCTATACGTTTGATTATCCACCAAAACCTTTGGGTGGCAAAGCTAGAAATTCGCATAAGAATTAAGATAATGAGGATTTTTTCCCATAAAATTGGGTTGCAACCCACTCTGAGTCCATCCCAACTAGGGCTGCCCAGCGGATCATCCGATCCGCCAATCCGACCAATCCGAACCATCCGTTGATCCATCCGAGGTATGTACGGATGGGTTGCGGATCCTAAAAATCCAAATCCGCTTTGACCGGACCGGATCTGATCCGATCCATATCCGAACCGGCCGAATCCGATCCGTGGACACCCCTAGTTTCGAGTTGAGGATTAACTCCAACACATGTTTTAAGCCACAAAGTTGTCAGTTTGCTGTGCATGTAACAGAATAGTAAACTCAATGGGTAGGGGGTACTTGAATGCTTTATTAATCTTTACATAGTGCAGTAACTGGCATGGTATAGCTCTTAGACCTGAGCTTGATTTTTGTTGACTTCTTATTCAGAAGTTGTTTATTTGCGTATTGGTTTAGAGCGCATAATTATTACTCCACTTCTCTTCTTAGAAGAAGTTGTCCCAGACTTCCTAAGTGAATTTACTTTCCATTCCGATTCTTGTGATCTTGTTTGAACTGCTTAGCATGCCATCTTTTGACAGTGGGTATGGCATGTGCTTGCATTCATGCTTGCTGGTCTTTTGTTGTACCGGAAACAGTATAATGGTGAGCAAAAAACTCTTGAAATGGTATACAAGCAAGCTCCTAGGGAACTTCTTCCTATTTTGTCTCATTTAAATCCATAACCTTCCTCTCCAGTACATCTCCAGACTTAATTTGATGGAGGAAAGGGTTGCCGACCGGTTGTCCGCCAAATTGATCCGGAACCGATCCGCGAAATCCGTAACTGATCCGATCCATCCGTATGTCACCTACGGATGGTTACCGGATCCTAAAAACCCAAATCCGCTCTGACCGGATCGGATCCGAACCGGCCGAATCCGATCCGTGGACACCCCTAATCCCAACAAAAGGGCTTAATCAGTAGTGAGAAAGAAAGCAACTTGATAGATGCAGTAGGTGAGCAAATAACAAGGGCCAAGACCATCACTGGCCAATCGCAATTCCCAGTTTCCCCAACTACATTGCCAAAATTAACCACAAGGGTCCACCACCATCACTGCCCAATTCAATTAAGCACGAAAACCTACTACACAAAACCAAAATTACATAGATTTCTGAATAGAAACAGTCTCAGAGCCAGTAACCACAACAAATGCTCCAAAAAAACCGCTATTATAAACCCTAATTCTACACTTTAATGGTTTTGGTTTCTACTTCGCCGACAAACGTGAAGTGGAAAGATCAATCGTCACTTCACAACACTGCTCAACTAGATTACAATAAATGTAATTTTGTACATTTTGGATGCATATGGTAAACCAAAATTACATTTTGCCATGCACAGAAAACGCTCCACATAAAAACATAAACAGGATAGATTGGTTGCATTAGGGCTTACAGGAAGATTCTGTGGACGCTAATCGAAGACGACGCCGAGACGGAGACGGTGGTTTTCTAGAGAGAGAGGAGAGGAGAGAGAAGGGGGTGGGGAAATGAAAAGGAGATGGCCAGGTTGATGGGGTCGGATAGTTTGCCGTGCTTATAATCCGTGCATTATTCACTCCGTGCGGTTGAGATGCGGTCGGAGTGAGCTGATGGTAATCCAACGGTGGAAAAGAGACTTTGGTCAAATCAGCATTTAAGGCTTTTATGCAGATGTGCAGTTGAAGATGCCTGAGTGTTTGCCAAAATAATCCATTAATAGCATTTTTGGATTCCAATACGCAATACCCATTAGTGCTTAATTGTTTTTGTCTTTATTTTAAATAAAACTTTTGTATTTGTTAATTTTACATCAATTTTTTTTTAGATTATTTTTTCGTCTCGAGATGATTCTAAAATATCAAAAATTATTATCAAAATTTTTTAAAGAAAAAAATTATCCAATCTTTTGTGAATTATTGAGAGTTATTTTTGTCTTTATCAACAAATTTTTTGTTTGATTAATAATCTTGTGCTATTTAGATTTCTCTTGTCGAGACGAACTAATAATTCAGAAAAACTCAATGAAAATGCAAAACTTAAAAATGCAAAAAAATAAAATAAAAACAAAATAATAGTCATTCATTTGGATAATTTTTGCCAAAACACTGCTTGAGTAAAAGATCAACAATGTTATAGAAAGATTATAGGGGATGAACGAGGGGTCACATCAGTTATTAGAAAGTAATGCAACACAAGAAAATAACCTACCGTTACCGTTATATCAACGGTGGTGTAATAACCCTAATTTTTGGTAAAAAAAAAATTCTTACCAAATAACCCTAATTCCATTATTTCTTTTTAGTGTTTTGGAAATTCAATTATTTTTCTTATTGTTTATTTGTCCTAGCGCACTAGATATCTATTATAAATTTCCTAGAATTTTCCTACTAGATTTTCTAGGTTTAATAGTCTCATGTCTATTATGGTGCTTGCACAAGGAGGAAGGAGAGAGGGAGGAGGGAGGAAGGAGGAAGCTTCTTGGTTTACTTGGCCTCCAAGAATAAGTATTCATGCACATGGGAGAAAGAGAGAGGAAGGAGGGAGGTGCTTGTGAGGAAATTTCCTCAAACTTGTTCTCCAAGAATAATCATCCTATAAATATCACCCCAGGTCTCACTTATTCTATTTTTTTTGGATCCTGTCTCACTTATTCTTCACACCTCCACCATTTCACCTTTCTAGGATTCTTTGTAGTAGCATTCTAGTAGTTCTAGTGAGAGAAACTCTCACAGTTTTCTCTTGAGTTTCTTAAAAAAACTCAACTTGTTCTTCCCATATTCAACCTCCAACCACCACTCTCCACCATAGAATACCGCCCTCCGATCCATTTTCGTAGTAGAAAAGTTAGTAAGAGTTGTTCGAGCTTACAAAGCCTAGCCATTACGCCATCCGTAGGATAATCAACTTAGCTTGTTCGTCTTCTGAGTAACACTCAGAATCAAGGTAAAATCCTATTCCCAATTCCTACTAGGTAGTTATTTTAGATTTCATTTCGTAAGTATAATTTTACACGTAGTCGACGTTATAATGTTCGGGTTAGACTAGAAAGTTACTAGTTATCGATAAGTTGGTTTTCGGGAAAAATTAGTCGATAGATTCTAAAAATAATTTTTCTAAACATACGTAGTAATAATAATGCCCATTTGAAATTCATGTTTTAAAATTTATGTTGTTATAATGCCCGACTGATTATTGGAAAAACGCGTGGCCGATCACACTTTTTACCAAGACGAATTGTACGAGACAAGAGATTTTCTTAAAAAGACTATGTGGCTTTTTTGTACTTTTGGCTGTGAAATGACCTCTCTCTAAGTCTTATAAAAAAAGACATGCTTTGCCCTGACTAAGGAAGGAATGATGATTCTAACTGGACTCGTCCGGCCATCCGACCTGAGACTCACTAGTTATTTCACTTTTCAAAAGGAAACCCGCGTGAAAATAATTATGTTTTAATGAGACACGTTTTGCAAGAAAGTGCAATGATTTTGAAAAGCGTTTTATGAGTAGTTGTTTTTTCATGATTTTTTTTTTGAGACATGATTGCATATTCACGACACCATACGAGATTTACACGACACGAACTTCGAGATGATCATAAGCTCCAGTGGCCCCAAAGTTCAGGATGATTGGCCTCAGTGAGATTTGAACATAGGACCTCAGTCAAACACTTAGAGCTCGTTTGGATGACGTATTAGTTTGGTAAGGATTAAATAGTAAGGGGGGATAAAATAGTCGGGAGGATTAAATAAAAAAGGTGGACCCACATTGATGTGACAGTTAAGAAAATGGATTAAATAGTATATGGTTTGGATGAAGGATTAAAAATGGAGGATAAGGAGAGTAGATGATGTAAAAATCTATTAAAGGACTATTTTGCCCTTGACAATGCATATCTTAGGTTATGCATTTACGTAATTATATAAATATTGAAAATTATTAATATGATATGCCTTCTAACAATGAAGGTAATAATACTCCGTTGTAATATTATTTTATAAAATAAGAATATAAAAATTATAAGTAATTTAATTTTTCTCCCCGTTGAAATCTTACCGTTGGAATATCTCTTGTACTGAAATAATTCTTCATTCTTTACCGTTGGAATATCTTTTTTTTTACTGTTGAAATTCAATTGCAATTTTGGGCCATTGGATTGCTTTACATTTCAAGATCACAAAAGGTGCATGAAACACTGAATAATTCTTCTCCTTGATATCATCGACAGACCCTCTTTTCTCTCCATATTCACTGCATCTTTATCTCCTCTGTTTCATCTTCTCTCTTCTCTCAACAAAAAAAACTCACAAAAATTTGTGAGATAAAAAAAAATGGTGATCGAAAAAATGAGATAATCCGACGACGACGACAATCCAGACGTGACAAGAAGTTCCAGTTCTTCCATTCGCTGAGTCAATCAGTTGTTGAAGTTTAAGGTCAGGAGTTCTCGCAGGAGGCAGATCAAAGTGGGCAGACAAATAATGTTCTGATGAAGGAAGAGTCAGTACCTCTTAGGCCCACCCAGATGGAAGCGGATTCTTCGTCCTAGCTCAGTTGTGTGTCTTTTTCTCCAATGCCTGTACCGCCTCTACCTAGTTCTGAGGGCTCCTCGATTTATATGGTTGGAGATGACCTTCAAGACACTGCCACTCGCCCTTTGAATTTGCGGTCTAAGAGGATTTTGATTTTTAGGCACGACCGGTTTGAGAATTGGGGTCATGATTTGGGTAGGTATCCAGGCAAGTGGAGGCGGAATAACATGGACACTGTCAAAGTTGATGATGGTGGTGCTAAGGCTAATTCAAACCATGTGCGGAAGAAGCGCAAACGAACGAGAGTCATTGAAGACAGCTGCAGTGACCCTTCTACTTTTCGTGCCCCTCAGGCTTTATTTTGCTATGTTCTGTTTTTGGTTCCTAACCTTGTCTTGCAGGTTTTATGTTTATGTGTGCGGCGTTGAGGGTTTTATGTTTATGTGCCCGGCGTTGAGGGTATTGCTGATGGCGTTAGAAGTTAGTTTTAAGAATATTTAGGGTTTGAGTTATTTGTTGGTTTAGCCTTGGTCTGTTTGTTTGCATGGGTCTTGGTTATGTTTTTTGGTTTTTGTTGTTGTTGTTGGGCTATTTGGATGTTTGGTTTGTTGTACTTTATCTGATTTTAATGATATATATGATATGTTTTGGTTGCTAAAAAAAAAAAACTTTCAAAAACCAAGGCAGCCTCAATATTTTGGTTTAGCGATGATATAAAATAAACATACTCAGTTTGCATCAATCACTTACCCATGTTTAATTGAATTGATTTTTTGCAATGTCATTTGAAAAATTATGTTAAAATTGATGGACGATTTGGATTATTCGTGTAAGACCCAAAAATAAGCACGGCAAACCGTTGTATATTTTGGGTATCCCAAACTTTCATTACCATAGTCGAGTACGTTGTAGTATAGAGAGAGAAACGAGTGACGTTGTAAAAGGGCAGAAAAAAAGAAGGTTAAGATTGTCATTTTCAAAAAAATTAGAGGCAACAGTAGATTGATCAGAAAAGCTAACTTATAGGACAGGAGGAATGTTTCTTAATTTAAGAGGTTTATTTTATTATTTCTTATTATCTGCCCATTGGGTATTTTTTGTATATGTTATGTCTGATTACTTTTTGTTTAAACCTGCTACACATTAAAATATGCTTTCTCATATATCGATTACACTTGCGTCTGTAAAATAAGGTTTCCAAAATTTAAACTTATCATCAGTCAACACTGCCTCAAGAAAAATTAAATTGATTGGCTTTAATGTCTAGTGAAATATATATGGAAACTTAATTAATACATTTGCATCTAATATTGTGGAAGGTTAATGTTCAAATGATAAATTTTAAAGTATTACAATTGTTGTTATTTCTTTTCTCGATCAAAAAATATATATATTTGATTTTTGAAACAAATACAAAGATTAAAGGGATCCCGGGTGCACCGGCACAAGCCGGCCGAGAACCATACCCAAAGGAAGGCAAGAAACCAATCAAAAACCACAAGCAGCCAAGAGTTACCAAACTGCAAAATACAAACCAAGCAACCTTCTAACAAAATACACATAGCCACTAGAAACCGACCAAAAACCAAAAGAACAAACCAAAAGGACCAGAAGAAAACAAAGATGACAAACCTGAAAAACCACCAAATTAAAAATCTAGAGACAGAGAGGCACAATCTTTGAAACCAACATCTTCCTCCAAGACATCAAAATCTTCCAAGTCATCGAGAGCGTCGATCATTTCGGCTGTATATCTCGGCCTCCTCCATATCAACAAATTTATTTAAATTATAGCCTCCCCCTTTAAATTTAATGTCCAAAGAGGCCAGTGAATCCATTGACTTGCGAGAATTCTCGAAAAGAATGAATTTTCTGTTCCGGATGTCATTAGATGATAGTGAAGAAGAATGGTTGCTATTTTTTTTTTTCGTAACTATATGATTGACGTTCTGTAATATTAAGTTTTTTGTAATGATTTTTATGAAAATTCTGTGTTGATCAATTTTCGTATGCAAAATATATAGGGATACCATTTAAGAAATGAAACCCTAAATTTTTTGAGCTGGCACTACATCAGATCATATTTTTATGTTAAGTTATACTCGTCAGATCATTTCTATTTTAAAAGACACGAAGAATATTCTCCAAATAAATATACCTCTCTCTCCACTCAACTTTTTAGAAAATGTATATCCCTTATTAAACTTGAATCTGGGGGCCTGTAATGAGTAAGCTCATTACAAGCATGTAGTGAGCAATCCTGGCCGATGATCTCCACAATCGATGGTTCAAATTTGCATAAGCACTCTTACCGTTAAAAGTATACTCTTACATGTAAAAATATAAAACATATCTGGACCATTGATTACCGAAATGGATGGCTCAGATGCTCACTGCACACGCCTCACTACAAGACCCATGGTCCCTTTAAGCTTTGCTTTTTAATTATGATCAAATAGGAAAATAGAACAGTTTTTACAAAATATATGGACATACAAAAAAGAAGAAGAAGAAGAAGCAGTTACATTCACTACTGTTAGATCATATCTTCATATTAAGTTATACATGTCAGATCATATTTTAAAAGATACGAAGAATATTCTCCAAATGAATCTCTCTCTGTCTCCCCTCATGTTTTAGACAATGTACTCCTATTTAAACTTTACTTTTTATGATAAAATAGGAAAATGTTTGTTTATACACGGTTCAAGACAAACTCCGTTTGTTTGGAAGTAAAACATTTTCCTGTAAAATATTTTTACCCATTTTTTGTTGTTTGGTTAGATAGATTGTGTGTAAAATATTTTTCAAAGTAAAATGTTTTCCATCATATGGAGGAAAATAACTTACTCCTAAACTCCCAGTAAAGTCATTTTCCCAGGGATCCTCTACAGCTTGCATTTGATGTTTTTAGTGATTAGCAACCTCCAATCCAAAGGCTTATGGAAAGGACAAGGCTACCTCTAAATTGGAAGCTCTGCATCATAGTTTCACACACATACACATATCTACTCACACATATACACATATATTTCTATTACACATATCTATTCTACTCATATATATTATGTATACTCTCTAATTAATGTATCCAAGCTGATGAATATGTTATTTGCTATTGAATTTCTTCCAAATGCCAACCAAACGCTAGAAAATAAATACAAAATTTTATTTTTTGGAGCAAAATGATATAAAATATTTTACGTCAAAAGAAACAAAGCCTATATGAAAATTTCTTTTTCGAAAGTGTTTGCTTTAGTCTCTATTCCCGCACTACAAGAAAAAGCACATTTAGTGACTAAAATTTTGGTCTCTAAAAGGCCCTATTTAGTCACAAAATGTGTACCGTGACCAAAAAAAATCTGGTCGCCTAACCCTACTCGCAGAAAGTTTTTTGTGAGCAAATTTCTTGTGGTCACTAAAGCATAACATTTTGTGATCAAAAGGTGGTCATTGAATGCTTTTTTCAGTGACCAACTCGGTTGGTCACTTATACTTGCTGGTCACTGAATGATTTTATCGGTGACCAAAAAAATGGTCATTATTTCTTGTAGTCACTGAAGCATCACATTTAGTGATTAAAATGTGGTCGCTGAATGTTCTTTTCGGTGATCAAATTGGTTGGTCACTTATACTTGCTAGTCACTGAATGAATTTTTCAGTGACCAAAAAAGTGGTCATTATTTATACACCTTCTAATGACCAAGTGTTTTGGTGATGAAATATTTTTTTTTAAAATTATTTAGTCACCAATATTTCGATTAATAAATTTTTTAAATTATTTTGGGTATTAATAATTCATATTTCGTTCTCCATATTTTTATCAAATTCCATCCAAAATGACTTTTCTTTTGCCATTTCGGTTTTATGCAATCAAATACACACTGTAGAATCAATAATATAATAGTTACCATGATCATACTTACAAATACTAAATCTAATATAATCATCATTCAACATCCTAATATAATAGTCACCATGATCACAATTACAAATATTAAACCATCCATTATCCAATGTCATAATTGTCTACCAACCTACACAAAATACATGGACCACTATTGCAAAACAAAATATATGGAACACAAGAAGTTTTTGTTCCGAATAGCCATCGTTCAAGCTAAATGCATCCATATCCAAAATATATGCCCAAGCTCCGAAGAAGTTCACTTTAATCTGTAACGGCATAAATAAATGCAATTAATACCCATAAAGAGACAGATGTATAATCAGTACTCTTTTGCAGTTTGAACTAATCCTGGCCACATCTAACGATCCAGCATTCATATGCAAAAAAAAAGAAAAAAGAAAAGAAGCAATAAATGGCATTGTTTTCTACGAAGCATCTCCCATATTGAGATCATTTAAACATCTCCCATATTGATCTCCATATACGAAGCACAATATTTCAATTAGAAATATAAGTTGAATTAATTGGTTGTGACATTGATAATTAACAAGACACATGCACACACCCACATAGGAGGTACAACAAAATAGAACTCCAAGTTACTACGATTTGTGCTACTGAAAAGGATTTTAAAAGGCAGAAATCTAGACTAAGGTGGCATTACTTTGGGAGATCAAAACGCCAAGTTTTTCCATCAGAAGGTAGTTATTCATAGGCCTCAAAACAAAGTCCTGAGTTTGATTGATTGCAATGGTATAAGGCTTGAACATCCTAATGATGTCAAGAAGGAAATTTTGGATTATTATCGAGGGCTCCTGGGTTGCTGTATGGTAATGCATGTTTCTCGTATTAACTATAAGGCCAACCCTTCGGTTCCCTCATTTGCAATTTTTTTTAAAGCTTTGTGGGTTTTATGGCTTTCTTTTCCCACCTGGATTTCTTTTGTTCCATTTTCAGGTTATTGTTTTTCACCCCCTCTTCTCATGACTCTGTCACAATAATCATAGCCTTCACCGTACACCACCCCCCTCTCTACCTTCTGATCACAAAATGTTTCTATTGTACATTGTATCTTTTTATTCACATTTAGAGATATATACATCACAACAAGTACTACAAAAGGAGTGGAATATGGCTATTGGTAGAAGTGGTCCAGTGGAGGGTCTCTTGAACAAAAAAAACCTATCCTATCATTGTAAGGAAACGAGTTGTCCAGGAAGTGGAAATGGAAAACTCTCCTAACATAGTAGAGCAGCTTAACCTCTGTAGTTTCTGTGGCATAAGTTGTACTTGTGCCCTTAGCGAGTATAAAAAGAATGATTATTTACAATGATGAAATATGATACATAATCACCAACCAATAACAAAAAGGGGGTATCCCTGCATCACACTTGCGCCCTTATAACAAGCACCACAACAACACAATCATGCACATTTCAAGGGGAGATGCAGGGGTATTCCACTTGCACCCTTAGCAAGTATGTAAAGAGGGAACGTGAAATATTACCACAGCAAGAGCAGGCAATTCAACAATCTCCAAAAAGTCAAAAGATCAGTGTCCATTCTCTTGAAAAAAGAATAAACAATAGATTAGGTTCATTACAATCAAAGCCGGTATAAATAATAAACATTTCAGAAATCTATGTGCATGCCTTTTAGGTATGCAGTCGCTCTATTTATGTATCTAAATCAACTACATATAAAAACAACAAATTAGAATTGTTTTGTTGGGGGAGGGGGGCAGGGCCGCCCAGCCCAACCCCACTGGACATCTGCCCCTGTGACACATCATATTACCACCCATAAATAGACATTACTCCAACAATAAAAATCTGAATTCACGTGAAGTAGCAACAGTGAGAAAACTGAATTCAAATTCTGATTTACAAAGTCAAGCATAGCAAGGTTGTTTGAAATGCATACTGAGATTAGTTACGAGAGAAACACTAAGTATGTTTTCTAATTTCTATAGTGGATGATTTCAGATTACTTAGAACTACAGAGGATAAAGGTAAAATTTAAGTATACTTACCAACGATTAGGGCGACCACCAGTTAAAGAGTTGTGTCCACCATGATGGATATATGAACTATTTGTGTGTTTGTTTCCTTGCACGCGTTGCGCAATCCTTTCCACTTCGCGTTCTCTCTTCTCCTCTTCACGCTCCCTCCTCGCCTCCTCGTGCTCCCTCTTCGCCTCCTCGCGCTCCATCCGCATCTTCTCCATTTCAGCTTCACGTGCTCTTTTTTCCTCCTCACACTCCATCCAGATCTTCTCCATCTCCACTTCACGTGCTCTTTTCTCCTCCTCGCGCTCCATCCGGTGCTTCTCCATCTCCGCTTCACGTGCCCTCTTCTCCTCCTCACGCTCCATCCTTATCTTCTCCATATCAGCTTTAATGTTGACCAACTTTTCATCACGTGCACGTGATGCAACATTAGATGTAGGAGAAGATGAAGAAGGCTTTGGCCCAACCCCAAACCAGAGTATGGACCTCTTCCTCTTCCCAAGCACATGTATTGACATCTCCTCCGGTGTCATCTGCACACCGGACTGAGCACATTCTGCTCGGACTTTCACCATCTCTGCCTATAAGTGTATAAATAACAAATAAGAAATTAGAAGCAGCATCAACAACAATCTGGAATCACTATTACAGTGAACAACAACAATCTAGAAGCAGAACTGAAGTTGGATTGCAGACAGGATAAAGAAGTTGGAGCAAAGTGGAACAAGTGCAAGCTAACACACACACGCACACAGAGTCGTTATATAGAATCCCGATTGCTCTTGATCGAGTTATATGAAATCATTTACAGAGAATTCATTGGAGTTCGACTTAGTCTTAAACTAGAATGCTAGTTTCATTTTTATCATTTCAATATAGCAGACATGATTGCAAATTAATGCAATCCCATATCATTGATGTATGTGTAAAATACTAGGATATGTACATGTTTTCCAGGGCAAATAGGAGAGATCCACTCGTTATCCTTGTTCGTATGAGTTTTCTAATACACTTCTGGAAAATCCTTGTCCTGAGAGCCACCATTCTCTACCTATGAAAACAAGGAAAAATGATGAAGTAAGGACAGCATTTATGCCACAAACTAAATTTTAAGTTTCACAAAAATGAATGGACCTCTTGGCTTTAACACTAGCCTAAATCATTATTGGGTTAAATGTATACCGGTATAGTCATCTCTGCAACAAATGATCGAGACCCCGAGCGATGACCATCTTCTAGGAATCCCCTGTTAATTTTTCCTGCCTTTGACCGTTTCTAATACGAAAGGAGGACCAAAAATAGTACAAATTTGGCGTAAGATCGACAAAAGGACATTAATGAGTTTGCTTTCATGTATTTATCTTTAAAAAAGTATACATTATAGGCTACCTCAAACTTTTCAGTATTCCATACATCATCAATCATGTGACGCCAATCCTCCAAACTCATTTGATCATACGGATGACTGTACGTGTCCAATCGTTGTTCTAGAATATCATCGTAATGACACTTCATTCCGTGCCTCCAGTTTATATGCATATGATAGCACTTACTATGTACAGCTTGCTGAGCTATTGGATTTCCATGATAATCATCTGAAATTTTGCACTTGTCCTAAATTCATAACGAGTAAAGTCATTACACCAATTTTCCTTATGCAGCTAGTATGCCTAGCATGTAGAAAACTATGTGATAAGAACTTACAAGGACAGCTTGTATGACAGCAGATTGAGTAGCCGGATCAACATGCCTCCATGTCGGGGTGTTCTTAACAGGACACATCATTCTAAGATACACACCCAAGAGACTGGTTGCCTTGGAAGCATTAATACCGCAAAAAGAATTCCACTCCAGTAGCACTGGAACAACAAGCTTTTCTCCACCGTTGTGAGCAATTAGTTTATCAACTCCCTTCCCAATTGTCTTACCTCGCACGCGCGTAGATCGTGGCGGACTTGTAGAAAGATTGAATTTTCTTATGGATGCACAGTTAAAAATTCAAGACAAAATTGACTGGCAAAAAATCAGTCAAATTGTGGTCCAAACTCCTAAGTCCTAACACTTGGGGAAGGATCAGATCAGGGTTTAAATTGCAATGTCGGGAGATATACCAATATCAATGATACGGCTACATATAAGTTGACATCAGACAATATCGGCCAATACCTAATTAAATAGCAATATTACAGAAGCATTTTACAACTTGTGTACTGGGTACCATCCTTTTCCTAACAGGAAAAAGCAAACAAAAAGTTACACTATGAGCTAAGTTCCAGAGTT
Source organism: Gaultheria prostrata (assembly GCA_036023075.1). NCBI lineage: Eukaryota > Viridiplantae > Streptophyta > Magnoliopsida > Ericales > Ericaceae > Gaultheria > Gaultheria prostrata. The sequence goes on along the minus strand of JAXBDA010000219.1, from coordinate 18,399 downwards.
GCAACTACGAGAAAAAAACTCGCAATTGAATCCTCTCAATGTAAGTAAGAAACAAAGGAGGTTTTGCAGCAAAATTAAATACTGAAGGTGCCAATTTCAGGTTCCCTTCTAAACATCTAGTATGAGGCTAGCTTGATAGTAGAACTTTCTTTTTATTTATAAGCACAAATTTTACCTTGACTGTGCAATAGCTAAACCACTTTCTATGTGTGAGTTCTCTTGGGATTTCATGTCCAGTTTTCACTTTCTATGTGTGAGTTCTCTTGGGAATTTCATGATGCATTGAAGCAAGACATGATTCTTTGCACAGATCGCTAGCATATTAAAGCTATACATTGTGTATGTGTGTAAAGATGCAGTTTGATGTCACTAAATAGACACCTGCATTATTAGATTGCGCCAAAGAAAACGCATCACCCAAACCATCAAAATTCTGTGGTGGAAGCTCTTGGGGTTGAGATGATTCAAGAGTCTGAGTTGGGCTCAACTGTGACGGTGAAGGCGCAGAGGGCCTCATGGCCGATGTCTTCTTCCCAGGAGGCATGAATAAAACTGCAAAATAGGGCGAAGTGCAATTTATTAGTTGTATACAGTGTTGAAAATAGAAAGAACTGAACTGCAATTGAGTATTTAAGAATACTGAATTGAACGGTAAATAAAAACTTAACAAAAAAGCATTCATACAGAATTAAGAAACCAAAATTGTACAAGAGAGGCTACATACACATAGAAAAGCTAAAATCACTTTGCCTAAACTCTGCAATACCACGTGGAGCTACCACCAAAATCACATCCCTTCCTTATTTTCTTGTCACATTTTTGGGCTTAAAGTGTTGTGGCCCTCTTGAAACAAATAATAATTTTTCTCACCATGGTCACAGTTAGTTTGCCGTGAGGTTCTGAGTATGCGCTATACCTCGGATGAGGAATAGTCGGGCTTTATGTTAGTTTCTCTGCCTAAAATCACATTGCCTTTTTTTTTTTTTAATTAAAAAATCGATTTGTCTCGTTCAACTACAACATCTACAGAAAATCAAAACCAAAAATTTAGAAACTAAAGAAATCGGAGTCTGTGCTCGTAATGGCAGAAAAAGAACACGTGCAAATGCAATCTGAAAACCTTATGCATGATGAAAAACTAGAAAATAACTAAGGCAATCTGAAATCTAAAGTGAGATTAATAGATACCTAGAACTCTAAACCGAGAAAATCGCGAACTTTCCTACAAAATTGGTTATAACCTTCCTTTCCTCTGAATAATAAATCAAAGAGGATGGACGGCACATCACAAATTTTTTTCTATAAAGAAAGAAACCAATAAAAGACCTCATAGAAAGGACTTCCGAAATCCATGGTGCTAGGAAATTGTTTCCAATGATTCAATCATGCACAACATGTGAAAGCTCCTTTATTGGACTCGTTTTCAAATAGGAAGAGAGTGAGGGTTTGAACCAACTATGTGCCTCTGTGCGCTCCGAATAAGGTGAGGAAGTATTAAGAGAGATCAATGAAGAAGAATCGATGTGTACCTGCTATGACGGCAAGAGATTGAGCGGACGAAATCGATTTGGGGCTTTTCGTTTCTGTCCCTCTTTTTTGTTTTTGGGTTTTTTTTCCCCGAGGTCTGAAGAGTACTACTGATAAGAGGGAATAAAAGAAGAGGGAAAAATAGGAGGGAAGGGAAAAAAATAGAAAAGAAAAGAAAATATTTTGGTAGATTTTTGGAGGACTTGGGGTGGGTAGGTGTGCACCTGGGTACTATCCACTCATGGGCCGCCTGATCATGTTTTGGACGGCCTGGATGCATTCAACAATTTTAATTTAATTTTGATTTACTTTTATCGGGAAAAAATCAAAACACATCCGGACCGTTCAAAACACAATTGGACGGCCGAGGGGTGCACAACACGGTGTGCACCCACCCCATTTCCATTTTTGTAACATATCTTTGGTGACCGAACTGGTCACTAAAAATTTAATTTAGAAAGTCCCGCCATCGGAATGCAAATTATAATAGGATGTTATTTTTATTTGTAATTAAATGTCTAAGGATTTGTTTTAGTACAGAATAATCTACTCCCTTCATCCCAAAATGATTGTCCCTTTTGGGGTTGCGTGTCATTTTCAACGGCTTATATCTTTTAATGTGAACCTAAAAAATATGCATTATGGATCTTGTTTGATAGATCTTAATTAATTCTATTATATAAAATTTTCAAAATCATAATAACTATTATAAACTAATAGGCATAAGCCGTTGAAAATGACACGAAGTCCCAAAAAAGACTACCATTTTGGGACAGTGGAGTACTTTCAGGACAGACTGAAAAGGGCAAGCTTTCCACTTCTTCATGAAAGATCACACGACCCAGCTTTTAAGCTCTATTACTATATTAGCAGCTAAACCCTTATCCGCAGGCGGAGATAGGAGAGAGTCAGGCACTGAGCTCAATAGATGCAGAAGAAGGAGGACGTCAGGGATCTTCTCCTTGACTTGGGATTTCCTTTATTCATATAGGAGAAATGAACACTAGGATATTTTGGCTTCTTTTGAAGCTAACCCTCTTTCTAAAGTGGAGTTGGGTACCAGTACAAGAGAAAGATTTATTGAAAGGCCCGACAAAACCCTTGAATGGCTTATTCGATTTCTCGAGAGAAATATGACCAACAGTGGTCAGTCTCGCTACCTCTTTAGTTGCCGCCCCCTATTTGACTGGAAATGTTAATTGCACAACTCCGGAAAATGCTCTATATTGACTACCCTATTATCACCTTTGCAATGTTACTTGGACCCAAGAATTCGTATACCATTGCATTCATATTGTGTAAAAGATAGACGGTTCTGATAATATATATAAAAAAAACCTAAGTGGAGCTCGGGTGATGTCTTTATAAGGCTTTAATCTTTCCAGAAGCGTTAAAATCTTCTAGTCATGTGGTTATTGATATCCGATGACTTTTCAATTTGGTAAAAATGATGGAATGCGTAAAACCTGAAATCCTAACGATTTAGATCGACAATTATAAAAATATACTCGACAATAACGTTTATAGTTTATATGTTCATCTTACTTAATAGTAAACAAAGTATTGTGCAATAGTTGAATGCATAGTAGCAACATGACTGCGACACAATCACGACGATGGAGATCGTTGATATCGTTGTGCCTATATATAGATTAAATCATTCATGTAAAATTTTGGCTCAATCGGGTTAAAATGCCCCTTCATCGAGACACAATTGACAACAAACTAAGTCTTGTGCCACAGTTGAATATACAGTAGCCGCACGATCGCGACACAATCATGACTATCGAGATCATTGATTTCATTGTGCGTGTTGAATAAATCATTCATGCAAATCTTTGGCTTGACTGGGTTTAGAAAGCCTCTTCATCATGATGAATGATAGTTCCCCCAAAAGTGGCGCTAAATGAATTTATTCGGTGACCACATGATTTTGGTCGCCAAACTGATTATTTAGTGACCAAATAAATTGGTGGTCATGGAATGTTCTACCTATGGTGAATAGATTTTAGTTGGTCACTGGAAGTATTATGATTAATGACCAGATTATGGTTAGTCACAGAAATGTTTGAACAATTGGTGATCAAATTTAGACTTGGTCACCAATTGTACAAAACTTTCTTTGACCAACCATGATCTAGTCACTACTCATAGTACTTTCAGTGACTAATTAAAATCTACTCACCATTGGTAGAATATTCTGTGACCACCAATTTATTTGGTCATCGAAAAATCAAGATTTTGTGACCACCGTATTTTTGGTCACTATTTGGTCGATTTTCCGTGACCAAAACACAAGTGGTCACCAAAACTGGTCACTAAAAGTGTAATTTCTTGTAGTGCCGATAGTCTAGCTCTCTCGGTATATGTGTCGGGTAATACAAACTAGAGTGTGTATTTTATTTAAGGTGAGATTATATAACGTTACGACATGCTTTTAAGTACAATCCTCCACTAGTTTACATATATTCTAGAGCTCAACTATTTCGTGTATACCGAAGGTAAGTTCATCAGATTACGTGGTACTTATTTTTGGGTCTCATGCTAATAATCGGAGCCATTTAACATGTCTAAAAATTTGTTTTAAGGATTCTTGAAAAGGAAAAAAAAAGCAGCTTATTCGAATATCGGTAATGGCTCGATCGATGCATTCAATTTTTTACAAGGACTCTAAAAAATATATTTTAAACAAATTAAACAGTTTCGATCATTTGTGGGATTGGATCTCATATAATGTACATTTGGTGCATACTAAATAGTGTACCCATAAGTTTTTTTTCCCCGTATATCATGTGTTCTTTAATCGTTAGAATTGATGTTATTCTATTAATGTCTTTTTGTTATACAAACAAACGAAAGACACAAGAGGAATAAGAAGGAATAAGAAGAAAATAGGTGTAGATACCACCGTTCGAGTTTGCACTTGATGATGGCGTTCATTATATAGGATGACCAATTAGCATCGAGGTGCCCGTTGCAGCACACCTTATAGATGAGTGTAAAGTCCGTGATTTTAATAATTATTTTATTAATTTGGATATATACATACATATTTATATGTATATATAGATTTATATATTTCTATGGTTTATATGTATTATTTCCTAATGTGTTAATTACGCATGTGTTAATTATGCAATATTTATATTTTGGTTTCTAATATGTTAATTACCTAATTAAGTTTTCTAATTCGCATTATTCCCCAAGCTAGATTGGAAACCAAATCAATAAAATAAAAACTGGTAGGAAGATATCTTTTAGATATCCCACCGATTGGTAGTTACCAATTCCCTCTAGTAACTAAATCTCCAATATTCCCTATCTTTGCTATCCATACCTTTTGATCTATACTTTTCTTTTCTTTATTATTTTCTTTTCTTCCTATAAACTACAACCCACAGCTGTTTATCTTCTTCCCCACTTTGATACTCAATTTCTTCCCCATTTTGATCCATTAACGGCACAAGCTTCTTGGCAATTATTGTTCTTAGTTCGTCTCCTCTCGTGCGTTAAAAATCTTGTCTTTTCGCTCACCATTTAATCTTATTTTTACCCCACGCATATAAATCTCTCTTTTCACAGAATTACATTTCGAGAACTCAACCGTTCCACCACTTGAAATCATCTTACGTTTGTAGCGCGCTATTATTCCCTAGGCTAGGTAGGAAACCAAATCAATAAGAAAAAAATGGTAGGAATCCCACCGATTGGTAGTTACCAATTCCCTCTAGTAACTAAATCTCCAATATTCCCTATCTTTGCTATCCTTACCTTTTGATCTAATACTTTTCTTTTCTTCCTATAAACTACAACCCACGGCTGTTTATCTTCTTCCCCACTTTGGTACTCAATTTCTTCCCCATTTTGATCCATTAACGGCACAAGCTTCTTGGCAATTATTGTTCTTGGTTCATCTCCTCTCGTGCGGTAAAAATCTTATCTTTTCGCTCACCATTTAATCTTATTTTTACCCTACGCAAATAATATCTCTCTTTTCACAAAATTACATTCCGAGAACTCAACCGTTCCACCACCTTAAATCATCTTACGTTCATAGCGCGCTATTAACTTCGGACGAAAGGTAGGACTTTAAAACTTTCTTTTTACTTAGGTTTACTACTTACGTGTTTATTTATGTATTTATAAAAATTGTAAGGATATGAATGAGATGGGGAATCAGAAAATATGGTGGGAGTCGAATCGTTAAGGTAACGAAGGCGAAAACGAGATCGATATAGCGAAAACGAGATCGATATAGCGAAAAACACGTTTCGGGCACACTACAATCTGTTCGGCTGTTCTGGATCTTTTCTGAACCTATTCAAAGCAAACATATAACAGTAAAGTTGTAGATCTCGAAAATTTAAGCAACTTTTATATAGAATTCATTCCAATCCGAGGCTCGTACGATTTAGTATGATTTTTCGAAGTTATCTGTTCAGTGCAGTTTCGAGACAGATTCACTGTCCAACCTTAAAATCCATTTTTACCTCATTTAACATTCAAACTAGACTTCGGGTGAAACATAAACTTCGTTCCAAATTTGATTATCTACTGCCCTGTCAAATTTCATGATTTATGGAGTTTCTTTACTATTTTTAGTAAACTAAAATTGTTAGGTCAATTTATGTGGAAAATAAGGATTCTTTGTACTGTGCGTTTCACTTTTGTTAAACTGTTGGACTTATGTGATTATTAGGCCCATGTGATGCATAAAATTAAATTTTAGTATGTTGAATTTTATGTTGGAATCATGCGAGTAAGTGATAGATAATGTAGCTATCAATGGAAATCGTGGGTTGGGACGTTCTATCGGTATGAGTCTTGAGCCAAGTGCAATATACGTGGGCTTGGTGTATGGGGGAAAAACCTAACGTACTGGGATATATATTGTGGATGAGAATCGATGCCGATTATCGGGGTGGTTGGTTGGAAATTGGAACCCTGGAATGTGTTCAAGTATTGTGGTAATGTCTTACCCATGAGTTGATGAGTAGTGATGACTCATTGGAAAAAATGAGAAAGAGATTGCTAGAAGATTAAACAGTGAGTAGTAAGCATTCTGTTTTGAGAATTATTGCTCTAATTTTATTATTTATTGCTCATTGAAATTTTTTTTTTGAACGGCGAAAATCGATTTTATTAATCAAATCAAATCGATAAAAAAGATTAAAAGGACAAGAGCGAAGAATCCCAACAAGGTTGGAATCCCTCAACAAACATATGCCACTCAAGCCCGAAGAAGAATGGTTGGAAAGAATTCAACCAAGCTCAACCAAGAAAAACAATACACTCCCCAAGATCACGCCCCATAAAGAGCAACACCAAATGATTCTCCACAAAACTGATTTGAGAAGCTTCCCTTAACCCCCCTTTTTGTGCCGGCAGCAACAAATCAAAGTGCCTTTACAATAATTGCACAACATCCTTTGACTGCATCCCAGATACCACATTTGCAGCAAACGGAACAGATATGATAGGCATCGCAGAACAGCATTTGCAGACAATAGAATTCCCACAAAACAAGAAAATCTCCAATTGACCTCACAAGAGCAAGGCATTTGCTCATTGAAATTATTGTGATATTCAATGTTGCATGAGTATGCTTTTGTAAAAGGGATAGTTTTAGACGTCCTACTGAGTGTAATTTTACCACTCACGGTGCTACCTTTTTGTGGCCATGGCGTCCCCAATGCCAGGTACAGAAGGAGATGAGGAGCCGGCTGCTAATTCTGAAGCGATGGAGGAGCAAGACGGATACAGAGTGGGAGAGCCGTGGCTCTACCAGTAGTTAGTTAGAAGGCTCTGCCTTTTTTTTTTCATTTGAAATTTAAACATGTGGTTAAATTTTCAGACAATGATTTGAGGTTAATTTATTTCGGTTGTAAAAAATTAGTTACTTTTTAATTTACTGTTGGAGAATTCATATTTTGAGATTTAATAAAGTTTTGATTTTTAGAATAAATAAATGAAATTATTTATTAACGTACCCAATTTTCGGGGCGTTACAATGAGAGTCGCCACTTGGTTTGGACTAAACCAAGAAAAAGCCTTGCCAGAGATTCAAGTTGTGGTTTTGGGAAACAAGGGTACGATGAGGGAAAGGTGTCAGGCACCCCTCTCCTCCTAGCCACAAAGGCTAGCATTTACTCGTTCGACATAAAGTTGTTTTAGCACTTTAAATGATCTCACATATAATTGATTATTAAGCCGATTTAGCAAATATGGGTGATATAAGCAGTAAATAAAACCACACTGGGATAGCGGAAATGAGCACACGACGAGATAAAAATATACAACATCAATGAAGAATTAACAATCTACCAGCATCTTCATCTGCCGGTTGGCCAATGGATTTGGCGGCTAGCAGATCACACTGATTAATATACCGGCCATCACATCAATGAGTTGGCCGGTGTTCTTCCCAACGCTAGAAATCACAGAAAACATAGAGCTAAAATATGTTAAATTGAACTATGAATTGTATATGGGTAGAAGAATAAACCAATCAGAAGGTGTTGTAACCTTCGTAACTTACTCCCTCAAAGGTTGATTTGCTTGCTTTAGTGTTGAACTCACGGAACCCTAACCCCTAAGTTTAGATTTAGTGTCGAAACTCTGGTGTTTTCACTCGATGAGGTATCAGGGCTTTCGAAGCTAAGGATTGGGGGAGTATTTGCACAGAGTTTTGAGGTGTATGGCTGAGGAATTTTGTGTTAATTTCGGAGCCAAAGGGTTCTTTTTATATAGGCTAGGTAGGGGGTGTCCCGATTCAATCAGGACTTGAATCGGGAGAGGTTAAATATGGGCAAACTCTATCCCTTAAAGTCCTAATCTTGTCCACTATGTAAATCAGAGTAATTTGATTGTCGGGGAAGAGTTTGAGTCCCGATCGGGCTCTGGTTGTAAAGCTTCTGGAAAAAGTTGATTTGTTGGCAGGTCAAAGGATGATGCATTTATCTTGAGGGTTTTTGGCTTGTGAAAATACTGGCCGATATTTTGGTTGGGTTGAAAGGTTTATGTTTTGGTTACCAAATTAATCTTCACAGAGGTTCTAAGATTTATGTGAGTCCACCCAAAGCATTCGGGTGTCATTTTCATCATTAAGAGCCCGCTTGCAATGGTACTTAAAATATCTACCAAGCCAATTTAGGGTGTCTACAACAGACATAGACATGCCAATGCCATCAAGCTTTATTATAGAAATTCTCAACACTTGTGTGTAAACATAAACAAACTGTCCTACACACAAAAGAAAAAAAATTCCAAGAAATTAATGACCATCTGTGTGCAAAATGCATGGAAGATATTAGCTATATATCATGTATCTCATTAATGGTGATGATCTTGTGGTTGATAAAATTTCACTCAGCGCTTGTTTATCGATTGTAATGGTCTGGCAATAATTTCAGAATCCTGAGGGAATTAAACAACAAGATCCAATCAAAACAACTAAAATTAGCCGTTAGATATACATTGACTTTGTTCCAATTAGTAGGAGTAATTGATAATAACAGAAAGAAGAAGATCAAATTTAGAAAAACTCACTTCATGAATAGCGTGGCGAAGCAAATTCACTTGTTCTCTGGAGATGGTTCTAACCTGTTGACTTTACTGAACATTAGATAATTATCCAATAACAATCCAAACTGTAAAAATTTTACCAAAAAAACAAAGTTGAGTTTGGCCTAACATGATTTTTTCTACTCGTGTTTGTTTTTATCTTAATTTCCAGAACTTCTATAGGCTTTTGGATGGAAAACAAATTTCAGAATCCAATTTGTCTCGTGATAGGCACCCAACATTGAATATGTGAGTTCTAATTCCCTTGTTTGGTCACACTTGCACAAGTTTAATTCTTGTTTATATTTGATATGGCGCGCAAGGTGTGTTTTGTTTGATTTTAGATAAAACGTGCAAAAAAGGCGTCCAAAAGCTTACAATGACTCTTGGTGGAATCCGAAAGTACCCAAGGATTCACGAGACCAAGTGTTACCCTTCCTGAAGCTCACAGGATATTTGGAAGTGTTTTGGAAGAACTCCGGTAGCACACAGGGCCAAGGAGTGGTAAACAAGCAAAATGCAGCCTTAAAGGCCTGGGTATCGATACCTCTAAAGGGAGGTATCAATACCTTTTACCCAATCTGCGAACAGAACAGGGGGTATCGTTACCCCCCTTTTGGAGGTATCGATACCCAACAAGCTACGGGATATTTTTGTAATGGCTAGGTATCGATACCTAGCCTTGTGGTATTTATACCCAGCCTCATTCAGACAACTTTTAGCTACTTTATGGCTTTCTATTTATAGAAAGTTTCCATTAATAGGTATGTTTAGGATATTTTGTGAGAGAGTTTATGGCATGTATATGAATAGCCACCCTCTCTCTCTCTCTCTCTTAGCGTTAGTTTGGCTTTAAGTTTAAGAACTTCATAGCTTTCAAGCTTTTTTTCTTTGAGAATTCAAGTAAGTTCAGCTCATATTTTATTTTCGTGTTTATTAATAGTTCTTGTAATCATCGGATCTCTATATAAATCTAGTTTATTTCCGTTTAAATCATGTTCTTTATTTCCTTTATATTTACTTCCAAGCTTTCTTTAAATATGGTTGAGTAGTCTACTAGTCTTATAGGCTTGGTCATTGGGTGATTAACACCCCATGGTTTAGGTTGTATCTAGTTCTTCTCAAATACCCCCTCCGTCCCCATTTTATAGTCCCTTTTGGAGATTCCAACTAAATAAGGGTCCTTAGTCATTGTACTTTTGAAAATATGTTTTTCTTATTTTACCCTTTAATCATTACATTTTTTTACTTTTTTATTATTTTTAATTTCAAAATATAAGTGTAAATGAGGGAATTCCTTAGCAATTACGTACCCACTTAGTTTTGAAGTGGAACAATATTTTTGAGACGACAAAAACTACCAACTGGGACTATAAAATGGGGACGGAGGGAGTATATGCTTTCAAATACTTGGTTGATGAAGTAAAGAGTTCATTTTTATGTACCAAAATCTAGGTTTGTTAATCTCATTGATCGCTCGCTCATAGCCAAGGGCTTATTCGCCTTGGCACGTTTGATGCTTTGAGCGATGTCAATCTAAATATTTATCGAATTGGCTAAAAGAACCTTAATCTTTGTTAAATACCCTTTCTAGTAAGCGATTTTAGTATCTAAATCTTCCGTTTGGGGCATTTGATTATGTCCCAAGCCGGTTATTAAGAGAAGAACGGTTTAACCTAAGTCATGGGTGTTATGAACCCCTAGACTTTGCCTTAGTTAAATTAGTCATTTTTAAATCGTTTCCAAGTCATTCTCGAATTTAAGAGAATTCCACCCGCAAATCACAAATAAAAAGTTGGCTGTCTTAGCGCCGAAAACTCATTTGCAAGTCAACTCTCACGTCGGCCACATTCGGTCCATGTGAATTCTATTCCGAACTTCTGGGTATTATGCTACGCACGACCTAGCCCTAGACTTCGGGCAATCGTTTCTACAATGCAAAGTTGGGTCATAAGCATCCCGCTTTAGATGCACAAGGCCAACATACATGAAACAGCTAGTGACATGATTGTGTTTAGAGTTCAGGTTTAAAACTATGTTCCTAAACTTTTTGTTTCCCAATAGATGGCTATAAAAACTTTTGGTACTTTTAATTAACCAGGTAGGATTTTGGAGCATATATGTACCTTACTTAAAATGGTCTAGACAACCCCCAACGGCCCCACGAGTTTTGCTGACATGAGGAATCGAACTTGAGACCTTAGGTGGAGCAAACCCCTTAGTACCAAGACAAGACCACTTTGCCAACCCCTTGGAGTTAAGTGTTGTCATTCTTAAATGGCACTTGAACTGGTTGTGTTTCCTTGAACGGGCTATGCTTAAAGTGTTTTGTTGTTGTCATTAGATGTCCATTTGCCAACTTAATTGTTTGTATTGATATAATGCTAGTGTTTGTGAGCCCGTGACAATAACTCACCACACACAGTTTGTTATTTTGGGCATGACTTTTGAGATGGAAGGTTGATAGGAGTGATCCACTACATAGAAAGATTATCTGGGTCTTGTAGATAGTGCTAGTTTGTACTCCCTCCGTCCCTTTTTAAGTGTGTTACCTAGGAATTCCAACTATTTTTCCCTCACATCAACTTTTACAACTTTTACATCTACTTTCCATTAGTTACCCTTATCAATATAATAATACCCACTAACTTTTTAAAAAAGAATCTACTTTTAAGGGTAAAATAGGAAATGTACCCACTAACATTTCAAAACACACACTTATTAATGGACAACTCAAAGAAAATGTACACACTACAAAAGAGACGGAGAGAGTAACACTTTTGATTTTAAATAAAGCAAGACTTGTACGTCTTAGCAACACTTGACACTTATAACTTTTTGTATAGTTCGACACCTTTGGTGAGTGTTTAAGAGAAATAAAGATTGCGTGGTTTGTGCGTAAAGTAAAGAAATGTCTTTTAAGTTAACATAAGAACTTGTCGATGGTTTGATTACGTTAAGTTAGATCTTATCTCGAGTGTGGTCTGGAAGCCCGTCCCAAGAGAGTTAGGCCTAGGGCACTCCCCAAAACCCAAAATTTTTAGGGCACTCCCATAATTTTGATACTAAGCTTGAGTAGGGATCTTTTGGCCCAATAAAAAAAGCCCAAAAATAAACTTGTGCCGGAGGCCCACGTGGTTGTGCATGTGCAGCAAGAAAAATCGGTAGTGAAGTCTATATAAGTTTCTCTTTCAATAAGTTTTCTAAGAATTTTTTTGTGGGACTAATTGACCTTGATGGGAAATAGTGGGAACTCTCCTGTTTGGCTGTGTAGAGTAAAACTTTTACTCACAAGTCCCAGGGTTGCCATTTTGCCAGGTACACATGAATAGGGCTGCAAACGAGCCGAATCGAGCCGAACTTTAGAATGTTCAAGTTCGTTCGTTAAGGTTTTTAACGAACTCGAGCCGAGCTCGAACTCACTAAAAAATTGACGAGCCGATCTCGAGCCGAGCTTGCCTAGGTTTGATTCGAACTCGAACATGTTCACGAGCCTTAACGAGTCAAAATACTATATATTTATGCTCTCATACAGGTCTAAAACTGTAAATAAAATTTTTATTTTGCACATAAATAAGCTCATACATTTATAAAATTATGAAAATATATCAAAATTTTAAGTTTGGAGTACTTTTAAAAGTTTTATATTCATATAAGATATAAAATTTTCATTATGAACATGTAAAAGTTCTTACATGTTCAAGGTCATATGTGAAATTCTTACGAAATATATGTATACTCTAGGTTCGCGAGCCCAACCGAGCCGAATATTGTCGAGTTCAAGTTCGGCTCGTTTATGGACCGAGCCTAAAATTGGGGTCTAGGTCCGGCTCGTTTAGTAGACGAGTCGAACTCGAACAAGCTATTGCCGAATCGAGCCTCGAATAGTTCACGAACGACTCGGTTCATTTGCAGCCCTACACATGACCCGTGCGGTAACCACTTGGGAGCTGCGTACATGCATGAATAAGTCTTGCCTACAAAATCTCTAAACCCCCAATTCTAATTTTCTAATTTTTTTTTATTTTTTTATCTCTTACAATTTTCCCGTGGAACATCTTCTATAAACTTTGCCCGCACTTCCCATTTTTTTTTTTCCTAAAATGGCAGTCCCCATTTCCCTCCTGGCATCTTCCCACGTTGGCTTCATGTTAGTATGTAGTTCCCAGCCGAGCAAATAGTAGCTTGATTGTTTTGGCTTTCTTATATTGTGATTGTTAATGAAAATATTATTTAAATGTTGTATTCTTAATGACACAATTTTTAGATTAGGCCTTGGGCACTAGAACCCTTGGGCCGGCCTTGGTCGGGATGGGGCGTTACAACTTGAGTGAGATTTCACTTGTATTTGAAGAGAGAGAGAGAGAGAGAGAGAAGGACCAAGGCATGAGTTCTTACCTCATCGAGTGATAAAACCGAAATCCACGTGAGATTGATGTTTCTAGTGCGTGGATCTTGAAGATTTGTGGTAAGTTTGTGTAGAAATCAAGAGATTTAAGTGGAATTTTAGAGAGATATGAGAAGGGACAAATTTTAGGGCTAGAGGTCAAATGTAGAGTGAAAAATGGCATAAGGGTCCCTTTTATAGAAGTCTGGGTCGAGTACAGATTTTTGTGGAAAAAGACAGTGGGTATGGGTACCGTAACTCTCTGTTCATTGGGTACCGACACTGATAAAAGTAGTGATACCGGCACCACCTGGAAAACATTGAATTTTCATTCTCCTTCCACGGATTAGACCCCCGACCATGTCTAACACATTTTCAATCACCCCAAACTATGTCACCACATCAAAACACATATCTCAACCATCCACCGAACCCCTGGTCCTCCGAGATATACATTAATCCATACACACATATCCGTGAAACGTAGTTGAAACTTTAATCAAAATTCATTCTCATTAATCAAATAACGAAGAAATGGAATTTATATACACGGGTCCTTACAATACCGCTCTCACTCCACTCACTTTTTAGACAATGTATCCTTATTTAAACTTGGATCCGGGGGCCATGCTCACTATAGGTGTGTAGTGAGCAATCCTGATTGCAATTGATGTTCAGATTCACCTAAGCACTCTTACCGGTAAGTATACTCTTATCGATAAGAGTATACAAACATATCGGAACCATTGACCCAAAATGTATGACTCGGATGCTCACTACACGCCTCACTGCAGGCTCCGTGGTCCCTTTAAGCTTTGCTTTTTAGGATCAAATAGGAAAATAGATAGTTTTTTACAAAATATCTAGATTTACAAACAAAGTATCATTTACTGTCATTAGATCATATTTTCATATTAAGTTATACCCGTCGGATCATTTCTATTATAGAAGATACGACGAATACTCTCCAAATCAATGTATCGCTCTCTCTTTCCTCACATTTTAGACAATGTACCCCTATTTAAACTTTACTTTTTTATGATAAAATAAGAAAATGTTTCAAAATACACGGTACCTGATTAAGATTCCTTTTTTGAAAGTTTTTTTTTGTCATTCGTCATTCCTAATCTATTAAAACAATCGAAAAGTTTGCTTGGTCTCCGTTCACTGTAGTCTAGCTCTCTCAATATATGTGTCGGGTAAAACAGTCGAAAAGAGCACGTATTTTATTTAAGTTGAGCGTATATCTCAGAGGTCAACTATTTGGTATATACCGAAGGTACATCAGATTGCGTGGTATTTATTTCCGGGTCTCATACTAATAATTGAAGCCACATTGAACTTGTTAAAAAAATTGTTTTAAGGATTCTTGTTAAAAAAAAGCAGCTTATTCGTATATCAATAAATGCTTGATCGATACATTCAATTTTTACAAGGACTCTAAAAAATCACTATTTTATTTGTGGTACTGGATCTCATCCGGTGTGCATGCATTTGGTGCATTCCAAATGGTGTACTCATACTTCTTTTTTTTTATAACTTTTGTGTTCTTTAATCGTTGAAATTGATGTTCTTCTGTTAACGTCTTTTGTTATACAAACAAATGAAAGAGGCAAGATGAATAAAAAGAAAAAACAGGCATATGCCAATGCCATGATGCTTTATTATAGAAATTCTTAGTACTTATATGAAAACATAAAACATAAACATAAACAAACCGTCTTACACACGAAAGAAAAAAAAAAAAATTCCACGAATCGACCATGTGTCTGCAAAATACATGGAAGATGTTAGCTATGTAGCATGTATATCATTAATGTTGATGATCTTGTGGTTGATAAAGTTTCACTTGGCGCTTGTTTATCGGTTGTAATGGTCTGGCATTAGTTTCAGAATCCTGAGGGAAATTTTTTTACAAAAAGACCCAAAATTAGCCGTTACATATACATTGACTTCGTTCTAATTGACAATAACATAAAGAAGATGATCAAATTTAGAAAAACTCACGTCATGAACCGCGTGGCGAAGCAAAGTCACTTGTTCTCTAGAGACAGTTCTAACCTGGTGATTTCACCGAACATCAGAGAATTATCCAAAAAAAAAAAGGTTGAGTTTGGCCTAACATGATTTCTTGTACGTGTGGTGGTTTTATCTTAATTTCCGGTACTTCTTTAGGCATTTGGATGAAAAAAAAAATTCGGAATCCAATTTGTCCCGCTTTAGAATTTAGATGCACATGGACTAACATACATAAAACGGCCAGTGACACGATTGTGTTCAAAATTCTGTTTTAAAATTATTTACCTAAACTTTTTGTTTCCCAATAGATGGCTATAAAAACTTTCGGTACTTTTAATTAACCAGGTAGGATTTTGGAGCATAAACGTACCTTCCTTAAAATGGTCCAGACAACGTTTTGAGTGCAAGGAGGGGTTGTAAGTGAGCCCATGTATCTGTAATGCTTTCTACTACCTATCTTAATATGGTTTGGGTCCACCATACCAACCACCATCTCTTCTTCTTTTGTATCAGCAATGGCAGCCATATGCTCCTTCATCTGAAAGTAAATAATACAGCAGGCATTAAGCATAGCAGGGTTTTAAATCTCGGTATCGGGATACGTAGCGGTATCGGTGATACGGCCAAATATCGGCCGATATCGGTCAATAGCTGTATCGGTCCCTTGAAAAACCGACACGTCGCATATCAACCAATATTTAAATCCTTACGAGTACTCATATGACTATATACAAGTGTGTGCGCGCGCGCAGGAGAGAGGGAGAGAGGGAGATTGTTAATTTGTTACCTCAGATAAGAAAGGATCGGGTCGTCCAATTTTGTATATGATACCAATCACAGCAACTCTTTGGTCTTTGCTCTCATGAACCATGTGCAACTCTAGATCGTATCTGTCAATATTATACGACATATAGCTTATACACATGAAAATATATCAACTTTGTGTACATATACAGAGATATATAATTATATCCTTTTTCTTTGAGTTCCGACAAGCTAATAATGGATCAGGTAAAATAGCATCAATGTCGTAGAAATATAAATTAACATATACTACCCGACTGATCATGTGCTCACTGGTCACCATAATTATATACTTACAACTCGACCGGTAAGCTGTTCATATACTAAATGTAACATTTCAATTTCCAATTAAAAAATAAAAACCCAGTTCAATTTCCATATGTATGCGTACTACGTGTATGCACGCAGTGACGGATCCAGAAATTTCCTACATCGGGGTCACCTCTTTAAAAAATACAAGTATTCTCAAGGGGAGTCATGTGACTTCTCTGTGCCTACATTGGATTCGCCCTTTTGTGCACATATATATGGAGAGAGAGAGAGAGAGAGAGAGAGAGAGACCTTCTGCCATCGATAGAGTGTTCAGAAGGAGAGTGCCAATGGCATTGCTTCAGTTCGTACTGGGTGCCATTTATTTCAATATATCCAGCATCACCACCATCCCATTTTAACTGTATTCACAAATAAATTGGTACGTTAATATTAAAATAACGGAAAATTACCATTACGTCACACTTTGGAAAACTTAATTCCTACTTGGTTAAGGGGTTGAAACTTAATTCCCACTAGGTCAAGGTTTTTTTTTTTGAAAACCGAAATAACCACGCGCATTATTCCTAGATCAACTTTTTTGGCGGTTTAGGCACTAAGGGTATTAGTAGAAGTTTAGACACTTTCATAGGGTTTTAGGCACTTTCATACGGTTTGAGGGTTTAGGCACTTTGGGTTTAGTTTTGTTGAAAACAAAAGAAAGAAAGAAAAAACCGAAGCTGACCCGGTGGGAATTATTTTTTCAAAAATGGACTTAGTAGTAATTGTCCCAAAAAACAAAGTCTAAAAGAAGGGATGAATAAGGTACATATAGGAACGCCTGGGGAGAGTGATTTTTTGAGGATAGTCTATAGGTGTTGGTTGCTTGGTTGAGAATTCAGATTCATTGCGGGGCTGCCTTGAGATTTTGCTTGAGGATTTTGGTCTTGATGGAAGCTTTGTTATCTTGGGCTTTGGTTGTGTATCTCTAATGGCTGGAGGATGTAGTGTTTGAGTTTCTCGTCGTCGTTTTTAAGGCAGTGGAGGGATATGCTCAGAAATTGTCTTTCCTCTCATGAGTTTTTTGGATTCTCTGCAGCTGTTTTCATTCCTTTTCTAAGTTCATGTTTTCTTTTTTGTTTGGTTGGCTTCTTGCTAGCCTTTTTCTTTTGGGGTTTGTGTTGGGGCTTTGTCTAGTGATTTTGTTCTCTAGTCGTATTGTTGCCTCTTCCATTCCCTTTTAATCTTTGTTATCCTTCTCAAAGATTAATAAAGTTGTTTGTCGTTCAAAAAAATAATTAAAGACCAAAATAAAGAGTAATTAAGCTCTTATATCTCTAGGGTATATAAGATAATGCAAATGATGCTCTCACAGTCAGAGTAGGTAAGATGATTTGTGTACAAAGAATTTCCATTATATATGTAGTGCATGCTTAGGTAAGCTACTTTTACTTTTTTTCTTCCTTCTCTTTAATTTAACATTTTGTAGGATCGGGTCTGGTCTCTTGCCAACTTTTTGGGGTCTAAGATGGCATATGATTGTTGGGTCCTGGGGTGTCAACTTAGTTGGGATGTGATCAGGTTATCTCGTTGTGATGCTATCATACCTTGGGTCCTTTTAATCATTGTAATTTTGTTTCACTGATTAATAAATTCTTTTTGCCGAGCAAAAAAAAAAAAAAAAACATTTTGTAAAGTATTATTTATAGCATAACGATTGAACATGAATTTATAGCATCAATTATGAAGTTATAAGTTGTGTTCACAAATTCATAACATTTGCATGAATTTTTATGCAACAGTTATGAAGTTTTGAACCACACGATTAAGAGATGCATATCTTGCAATAA